>CAJGYO010000221.1:0-129708 GCA_904845875.1 Miscanthus lutarioriparius
AAGGATAGTTTGTTCCTTTAATTTGCCTTTACGTAGCTTTTGCTTTAAAAACATTCCGACCGATCGCACCCGCCTTTCCCTATGGTTATGAGCATTTGTGCCTCATGAGCCATGCCCCTGGCTCCCAATGTCACTGACCTCACGGGACAAAGCAGTAGTGTACGAGAAAGAAAGAATAAAAACAAAATTATGCTAAGGAAAAACTAAGGAACAAAAGGGAACAAGCTTCCCGAACGGAGTGACTCCATTATAGAAAAGCAAAGCAGACATGATCATTAAGCACACAAGAACGTTTACACGGGGGCTCCCCCATGAACTTAAACTTTTTATGCTCACTAAACTACTTATATTTTACAAGCTATTGACTCGGCCCGACGCATCTGCGGTCGGTGCGACCGACGAAGGCGCGGGCTGCTCACTCCCCGGCGGCACGACATTTGGCTCAGTCGAAGCCGGGGCAACATTCACCTCCGACCCAGGCTCTGCGCCATCCACAGACAGGGCAGCGTCCTCCCCATGCATGCTTCTGGCCATGTCTTCGCGATGGACGTCCATCACCCACTCAGCAGAGACTTGCTCTGCCACCGACCTTGCGTGCGGCAGTAAGCTCTTCTCGATCGATTCGATGTCCTCCATGCTCAAGCCTTCAGCATACCCACTGTAGATAGTAGCGAAGTCCAGGTTCGGGTGGTGCGTCGCCACCGAAGTCAGCACCCTCGACGCTCCGTAGAACAGCTCGCTCCTGATAAGGTCCCGGACCACATCCGGGACCTCCACCAGCTGGACGGCGGGCGCGCTAGTGCTTGGCGCGGACCCGAAGACCTTTGGGACGACAAACTGGCCAACGTTGCGGATCTGGTCAAGATCCCCCATGAGAGCAAGTTGCTCTTCACAAGACTTGGCTAGCTCCTCTGCATTCTGGCTGAAGGTCGCCTTGCCCTTCTCCAGGTTCTGCTCCAGCAACCTCACCTTTCTGCCCAGCTCTGAAAGAAGGGCAAGCTCAGAAACAGGCTGAAGGAAGAAACCAACACAATGAAAAATAGAAAAGGTACGTACTGATGTAGAAGTTCTCAAGGACGTAGAGTTCCCTGCATGTCGGGCCACTTGCTCACGCAGCCGGGCGCTCGCCTCCTCCATACCCATCACCCGGCCCCAAAGCGTGAGCACTTCCCGGTCGGCTTCCGACCGGGCCTTTCGCTCCACCTCCAGAGCCCTCTGCTCTGCCTCCAGGGCCTTCTGTGCTGACTCCAGGGCGGTCCGCTCTGACGCCAAGACGCTCCGCTCCGACTCAAGGGTCTCCAGGAATTTCTAGAGCACCACCTCGGTCTCTGCCAGAGACGTCCGCAACCCCGCCTCGGTCTCCGCCAGACGGGCCTTCGCCGCCTCAAGCCCTCGCTCGGCGGCGGTCGCCCACTCTGCTGCACGCTGCCCCTCCTCCCGCACCATGGTCGCCTCGGCCGCCCGGTCCTGAGACTCGCGACGAGCGGACTCTAGCTGACGCTCAAGCTCAGCCACCCGGGCGTGCTCCATTCGGAGGAAGCGGGACTAGCGGGACGACATCCCCTTCAGGCTCTATGAAAACAGGCATGCTAAGGCAACCAACAAAAGATGCAGAGGTCAAGTACAAGTATGGGTAGCTCACCTCCGCGGTGAGCTGCAGGTCGACCTCGACTAATTGCTGGGCGGACTTAACCCGCTCCTGGGCGTCTCCGAGCTTCGCGGACAGGTTGGCGAGTTCGGACACCGCGGCATGTCGTTGCTCCCTAAGGATGTCCTAGAGTTGACGCTCCTGCGAATCCCAAAGGATGAACCGCACCTTTGCCGGGTCCTCGGGGCAGGGCCACTCCAAGTCACCCTCCGGCAGCCCGTCGGAGGGCCCAGCCTCCGATGGAACCACCGCCAGCTCACGCGACGACACCGGCAGCTCCTCCATGTCATCAGCGTCGTCATCGGACGGGACGTCCACCACCTCGGTTGCGCGGGCCGCCACCAAGCGTTCCAACTTTGCCACAACCACGTCTCCCCCTAGCGCCTTTCGCTCCGACCACGAAGGTGAGCCGTGCAGCCCTCCACCCAGCGAGGCAGGGAGCTCGGTCTCCCTCTCCTCTTTCGCTACAGTTGACGAAGGAGGGGCCACAAGGGTTACCTCCGGCGCGACCTCCGCCGTCGACACCGGAGTCGCCGCCGTTGTTACTGTAGCAGCAACCACCCTCGGAAGGGAAGGGCTTGCCGCCACCGCCCTGTTCCCCCCACCGCTCGCCACGACACGCTGCAGGGTGGGCCTCCATGCCTCCTGCACGGGAGTTGGGGCGATGCTCAACCCCGTCATCGCCCGGGCACTGACAGAGGGTGCAGGTAAGTCACACTCCAAAAAGACTCAACAGTAAAAGATTGAAAAGAAACAAAGGAAAACGTACCGGGAGGTGAGCGGCACGACTCTGAAGGCAGAACTCGGTGTCAGCGGGCCTATAGGGCCAGGACCGCTCCCAGGATACGACCTGCGATCCCTCACTTCAGCCGAGGCGGAGTCCTCCTAACAGGCTCCAGCCCGGCCTGCCGGTCGCCGCGACCCTCGGCTCGGGACTCCCCGACCAGAGCAGCGGGAGGAGCATCCTCCGGCTGTGAGTCGCGCGATGCACTAGCGCTGGTTCGCTCCTCGGACCGCCTGGCATGCTCGGCCGTGTCCGCGATAGGCGGGGTGTCCTTCGACCATGAGTCGCGCGTCGGGACCGTTCCGTGTGATGCACCGGTGACAGTCCGCTCCTCGGACCGCCCGCCATGCTCGGTCGCGTCTGCGACAAGCGGGCCGTCCTCAGGCCACGAGTCACGCACTAGCACCGCTCCCAGCGATGCACCGGTGACAGTCCGCTCCTTGGACCGCCCAGCTTGCTCGACCGCATCCACGGCAGGCGAGGCATTCCCCGGCTGCGAGCCGTGCGCTGGCACCGGTCCCACGCGACACACGGGTGCCAGTTCGCCCCTCGGACTGCCCAGCCTGCTCGGCCGCATCCGCCACAAGCGGCGACGGGACCAACGTCGCCGCCAAAGGGTGCGGTGACCGTGTCCGCTTCGCCTCCCGTTCGCCTACGGCGTCCGCGCTCGCCGCGTGCTTCCTCGGCGCGAAAGCCACCGCGCGCCGCGTGGCCTCTTGCTCATCACCAGCGGACGTCGCCGCAGGGTCGCGACGCTCCGCCGAGGTCACAACGACCTCCAGACTTTCCTCCCCCTCGGAGAAAACCATGTCGTCCACATCCATGGGATCCTCCGACTCGAGCTCGGACTCGACGTCGCTCTATCTCTCCCCGGCCTCCATGCGCCGGGAACCTCCTTCTCCTTCTTGTACTTCCGGTGGGCCACCTCGGCCTTCTTCTTCTTCTTCTAGGCGTCTGCCGCCTCCTTCTGAGCGGCCTGCCGGGCCACGCCCTCCGGACCCTTGGGAAGGTGCGGCTTGGACTTGTAAACTCCAAGCCCCCGCGGAATGTGTGGCTCCAAATCAAAAAATAGGAAAAGCAGAGGAAGAAGTATGGACTAAAGAGAAGGGAGCATACCAATCTAGACACTATCACGGAATTGAAAGGCACGGGCTTCCCTTCGACCCTCTCGTTGGGCTTCAGCTGCAGCACCCAGCCAAGGCGACTCCAGACCTCGTCGTCTGGCAGATCCTCCGGCGCCGCGCGGTCCGGGTCCGACGGGCAGCTATACAACCACATCGGCTGCGTCCTCTCCACCAACAGCGCGGCCCGACGGTGGTAGAGGGTGTGGAACACCCGCACCCCGTCAAGACCGTGCCACACAAGCTTTAGGAGCTCCTCCTCGATGACCTCCACCTTCTCCTCTCCTTACGGGCACAACCCCACGACCAACAGTCCTGCTTCTCCGGCCTCTCACCGGTGAACGCCGGGAACGGCGCCTCCGCTGGATTCCTGATGTGAAACCACTACCCATGCCACCCTCGGTTGGAGTCGCAGGGGAGGTACGCGGGATATGAGCCTCCCATGCTCGGTTTCCTCTACAGGGCGAAACCCCCCACCGGCGCGATCTCGTCCGGATTCCCCACCGTCCAGGCTCTACCACTGAACAGCCGCCGGAAGAAATCCGCACGCGGCTCCATCCCGAGGAAAGCCTCGCAGACGGTAATGAAGCCAGCGGTGTGCAGCACCCCCGTTGGATTAAGGTGTTGCAGCTCCAGACCCCATTCATTGAGGAGCCCACTCAGGAACTAGTGCACGGGATACCCTAACCTGCGTTCATGGAAGGTAATAAAGGACACCACCTCGCTAGGCCGAGGTTGCGAGAACTCCTCCCTCCCGAGAACCTCCAGTGCGCCACCTCCTTCAGCGGCAGGAACCCCTTCCCAACGAAGGCCTTCAACACCGACTCCCTCATGGTGGATGACCTCCAGTCCAACATTTCGCTTCGGGGCGCAAAAGGATTGGTGAGTTCTTCTCTTCTCCCTCGCTCTCTCCCCTTTCTTTCCTAGAAACCACCGCGGCTCTCAGGAACGCTCACGGTAAGAAGGAAGAGGAAAGGAGGCGGCAGATGAGGAACAGGCAAAAAGAACGGGGCGAAAACCCTCTCCCTTCTCTGACTTAGGAAAAGGGAACGACAGTTAGGGAAGGGCGCGCCGATCGGGGAAGGCAAAACGACAGAGCGAGAAACTCTCTCTCTCTTTCCCATTTAATGCAGATGAGACGCGCCTTGACCGATGAGACGCGCCCTGACCGATGAGACGTGCCCTGCCCGACGGAACGGCTCCTGATCGAACGGGACGTGGCCTGGGCGTGGCCCACCACTATCGCACAACCGACCACTACCGCACGCCGGGCACAAGAACCAAAGCGCCACCGCACGCGGGCGGCTCCCCGCTTCCCCAGGCCAGACCTGGAAAAACCCAAAATGAGATCTCCGCCGGGAGAGACCATTGGGCCCCTGAGTCGATCGAGTCGCTCAGGATAAACACCGAGAGACAAGTAAGGAGCAAAGGGACGCCCCATATAGGACATGCCAACTCCGTCACGAACGACGAGCACGGGTCCCGGTCGGACATTTCCGAATGGAGCTCTCCAAACCCCGTCACTCGAGTCATCAAGGTAAAAACTACCAAGCCCCTCTATTTTCTTTATAATCATTTCATACATCCATACGCGCATTCATTCCATACGTCCGTGCCTCCCGGACGATTCGGACCCTGAACCGCCCGGAGGCTCGGGAACTAAGCATCGCACGTGCAACGAAATGCACCACAACGCTACGTGTTGCGTCCCGAAATGGTAGTTGCCTCATTCGACATGAGCAACAACAGAGCCAGGGGAGAAAAACGCAGACGAGCCCCGTGCGGCCCTCGCCCAGTCTGGCAGACCGGATCATCTCAACCTTCTCGTTCGATCCTGAACCTTTCGCCAAGCCCGCAGAATCTCCATCGAGGGGAGGGCGTTAGGCCACCCGGGTCGGTCTTTGGAATAACCAGGCATCTGCCGGGTTACAGGTAAAGGAGCAGTGAAATGTCACAAGAGGGCTATGCCGATCCCGTCATGAACGACGGACCCGGATTCCGCTCGATCATACCCGTTAGCGAACTCACCGAGCGCGTCACTCGAGCCCGAGCGATCGGGACAAGCGACAAAACTCAGGCCCTCCAGTTGTGAGGAACCAAGGATGGGGTAACACACACAACTCACACCGACCCCTACTAAGGCACAGCAAGGCTTGGGGGCTCAAGACACAAAAAGACTATGTCTGCGACCCCGAACTCGCCCCTTCCGACTGCACTCCAAACATCTGGGTCTGCGACCCCGATCTCGCCCCATCCGGCTACACACCGACTGCACTCTAAAAAACTACCTGGGCCTGCGACCCCGATCTCGCCCCATCAGGATCCGCGAGCACCGCCTTGTCGCCTCGCCTGAACCCAAAACTAACAAACTAACTGCCTCGGCTGCACGGGCTGTACCGAGGCCGGGATCATTCACTAGTTGGTCACTTTCTGTACCGACACGACTGCACTTCTTATTTTTAATATTTTAGTTAGATAGTAACTGTGTTTGATAGTTTGGTTAGAAGTTACAACAAAATTACAGTGTGCATGAATGATTCTGATAATCTTGATGTCATTGTTCGCTAAATGGTCGTTAAGCTCGTTTACACACCTTTAAAAGCTATGCAGTGGTACACCGTTTCCGTTTAACCCGTTTAAGTGGCTGTTTTGACCGAATAATGGCTAAACTGTGGAGGAATGTTCCATCAGTCTGCTGTTATTTGGGTTCTCTACTCATATCACAATCATTCGTTCACACTGTAATTTCGTTATAACTTCTAAGTTCTAACCAAGTTGCCAAACATTGTTGTTCTGTAACCAAAATATATATAAAAAAATAACCGGTGCTCTCGTATGACCAGACTATTTAAAACTATACCGTATCATTGTTACAAGACGAAGTCAAGAACCCCGCCCCATGTTATACCGAATTTGTCAGTCTCCAACCATAGTGCTTCTTCTTAAAGACATGTCTCTCCTAAATAGACCAATCTTTGTCTAAGAAAGTTCCTTGATCATACTAACAGGACAAATAAAACACGAAATTCAAAGCTTCTGGTCAAGCTCCAATGCTCAACACTCTCAAATGAGTCGATTACATGTCACATCCTAGCGGGGTTGAGTTTGAGTTGGCCTGAGAAGTCATCTTCGATTGATAATATGATCCGAAATTGATCAAGACATCTCCTGATTCTCTATGGCATCGATCTTACAACAAGCCATTTTTCTTCTCTCATTGAAAAGAAGGAACCCCACCCAAGTTCTTGGCCTCGTTTTCGCAGAGTAGATAGCAACTCGTCACACGGGTGGACAGAGACATTCATAGAGCGAGACATGTTAATGCATTCCCTAGTCACCTCTCTAATTGCTTTTTCTTAATGTAATCATGTGCACGCATGTAATAGTTGGATGAGAATCCAACGGTGGCCAAGATGAGTGCCGCGCCACACTGGAACCATCGTCACAGTATAATTTTTTTTGCATTAGTACTACTACTATTAGTAGTAGTCACTCCCTCCGTCCACATAAGAATGCAACTACACGTTACATGCCGTCAGAAGTAGTTCATATTTGACCAAATACAATTACGGCTACAAAATAATTTACTGCATGCGTCCAGAAAAAAAAATATAACTATAGGTTACGTGTCAGTAAAAGTAAATCATGTTTGACCAAATTTCTAGTGAATATTATTCACATTTACGGCTCCAAAATAATTTATTATTAAAATATATTTCGTAATTAATCTAATAATATTTATTTGATATCATAAATATTTACACTTTTTATCTATAATCGATTGAACTTAAGATATTAAACCATGATACTGTGTTAGAATTGTATTCTTTCATGAACGGAGAGAGTACCATAAAAATATATTTCATAAATAATCTAATAAAATTTATTTGATATCATAAATATTAATAACTTTTTTTTCTATAATTCATTGAACTTAAGATACTAGACCACACCAACAGAACCGTACGGTGGAACATATAAACGCTTCCTACACACGTTACTGTCGACAGCTTTCAAACCGTATCGTCCGTACTACGTCCACTGCAGCTGCAGCCGCACACGACTCCAAATAAACCGCTCCAACTGCCCCGCACGCAACCACGGACGGCCCACGGCTGGCTTTTACAGCTCCCGCCACCCGGAACCGGAAACCCTCGCCGCGGGCGTACAGTACTCCACCACAGTCTGCACGCCTGCCAACCACGTACAGTACTAACGGGACGGCACTCCCCCGACCTGTCCCGTCCGATGACGCCCGCCACACGTAGTACGGGGCGCAGTACTACGCGCCACCCGCCGGCCGCTGGCCGCTCCCACTCACTGACCGCACGGCAGCACGGCAGCGGCGCGCGCGGCGGGGCGGGGCGGGATCCATCGATCATCCTATTCCCTTCCCGTCCGCCGTCAAGGTACTCCCACTCCGGTCGCGCGCCATAACTTCCTCCCCATGCTGCTGATGCCGTATCGGGTTGGCTCCGCCGCTGCCGCCGCCCGCTCTGACTGACGCGCGGCGCCCCCGCCGCTGCCGAGAGAAAAACGCAGCAGGGCAGGCGCCGTGCGGTGCGGGACTACGGGGTGGCCCGCCGCAACGCGACCTCACGTGATCCTGGATTCCTGGGCAGGGCAGGGCAGGGCTCCAGTCCAGTCCAGTCCAGGCTCCTGGCACTGGCAGCCGGCGCGCGCGCGCGCCTGAAGTCATGCTATTGTTTAGGCTGCTGCACGCTAGCTCGAATAGCGTTCGCCCCCACCATCAAAGCCGCTTTGCCGTATTCCGCGCCGAGCGGCGCCGTGCGACTCCTCTGGATCGGGGCGCACAGTGCGAGAGCAACAGGAAACAAACTAGCCCTTGTTTAGTTCCGCCGGTTCGGCGCCGCCCGGATCACTGTAGTAACACTGTTGCTACAGTGTTGTTTTGTTTTTATTTGGTAACAATTGTCCAATTGTTGATTAATTAGGCTTAAAACGTTCGTCTCGCAAAGTACAACCAAACTGTGCAATTAGTTTTTGATTTCGTCAACATTTAATACTCCATGCATGTACCGCAAGTTTGATGTGACGGGGAATCTTCTTTTTGCATAGTGCCAAATTCTGGATTTTGAAGCAACTAAACAGGCCCCTACTCGCACTGTTTACTTCACTTATAAACCATATTTTTTTCGACTAATAAATAATATTTTTCTCTCGCAACAAATCAGCCATACTTTTTTAGCTAATAAATACTCCCTCTGTTCAGTAAATTTTGCAATCGTAGGACTGGAGGGAGGTAGCAATGCACATGATAAATGACCAAAATACCCTTGTATTTGCTCTGACGTACTGATCCAAAGTTTAGTTTTTTATTTTCTTTAGCGTTCTAAAGACATCCGTGGACTGTGAGGAAGAGCAGATCACCAACAGCACAGATCACCAACAGCACAGGGTCTAATGTGGGTCCCCTTGATGTGATAGCCTAGCATGATAGACCCTGTGAATTCTACGATTGCAAAATTTGTTGGATAAATTTGAACTCTTAAATTGCAAAATTTACTAGACGGAGGGAGTAAGGCCCCGTTTGGCAGGGCTTCTCCACCGGCTTCAGGAGCCGTTTGGAGTTGTTTTCTACCAAACGGGGTAAAGTAAAATAGCTTCACTGGTAAAGCCCCTAAAAACATGCTCTCACAGTGATTTGGGGTGGGATGGAGCCAAAAAAAAGTGGCTTCTCCCGGCTCCTCCTCCAGGCCCCTAAAAACATGCTATCACAGGGAAGCCATTTTGCCAAATGGTTTACCAAAACCGCTTCAGCTCCACTGGTGGAGTTGTTCGTGGAGCTGAAGCAAAAAAAAATAGCTTCACTAGTGAAGTGAAGCTCTGCCAAACAAGGCCTAATATTTTTCTCTCACAACAAATCAGCCAACGATATTTTTAACCCTGACTTATCAGCCAAGCCAACCGAGCATTTACTGCGACACATGCATCGCAGGTTAAAGCGAGAGGAAAACGGGCCGCCACCGCCAGCGACGAAAAAAAGAAGAAGCATGGGCTTCGTGGAGCCCCCAACGCGATGAATGGTACTACAGTACACTACCGCTGTTGTAGGCACGGCGCACGTGTGACGTGTCGAGCCGGCTGGGCGCGACGACTAGGCAATTGACCGATGTGCTAGTCACCGTGGGCGCCGCGCGGCCGCACGTGGGAGCGGCAGGGCATGCGGTGTCGCTGTGATGGGGACAGGTCGGGCCGGCGCACACGTGGTCGGAGCGGCTGCCTGGGTGCCTGCCGCTGCCGCTGCCGCGGAAAAGATGGCGTGGCGTGGCGTCGCCGTGCTTTTTTGACCGCGGCGGTAGGCCGGCGGTGCTATAGCAGGCACGGGGTCTCTCGTGGGGTCCGCTGGTCACAGGCCCTCCTCTCCTTCTCTCCGCAGTGATCGCTACGGATAAAACGGAAGCAGTTTTTTGGGACGGAGGGACTATTTTTTTCAAAAAAAAATTTGCCGGTAACTCGTTCACCGAAAGCTGCTATTGTCACCTGAAGCCCCGTGACACGACCACACGGAGCTTGACATCAGCTGCGCGAGGCTAGCTGCTACTACTCCATCTTCGATCCCCCTAGCTCCCGAGATTTCTTGCCGTGTGCAGCCACGACGGCCGTACGTACTACTAAGGGGATGTTCGGTTCCCGGCCACCAGCTGCCACGTCTAACCTTAAGTCTGCCACGCTAATTTTGGTAGCGGCTTGGTTCATGGTACTACTGTGCCACGCAATCGCCACCGAACGATGTCGCCGCAGATTTTCACCGTAAAAGTGTAGCGGGCGTTTTTGCCGACGTGAAGCCCATGGCACGCCAAAGCCAATTCCCATTGAATAAAAAAAAACTCACTTTCCTCCTCTGTCCACTCCCTCGCCTTCCTCCGTGAAACAGGCCGAGCGGCTGCTCCCGTTCGACCTTCGACCTACGCCTAGGGGGCGGAGCCGCCGCGCCCAGGGGGCCGCGCGGCCGCGCTCCCAGGGGCCGCTCCGCCGCGCGCCCAAGGCAGGCCGCCGCGCCCATCTCGCCTCTCTGCTGCCTTCTTCCCCCTCGCATCGTCGTTCTCAGTGAGCACGGCCTGCCTCTCTTTCCACGAGGTGATGTCCACCTTCTCATCTTCCACGAGGTGATGTTGACCCCTGGTTTTTCTCCATGTGTGCAGATCTGGCACAAAACAATGAACCAGGTGAAGGTCCATCCATGCCGTGGTGTTAGGTCATGCGCGGCGATCAATCCCTGCATCTAAAGAAGATTCAAGCACGGTAACCTCCTGCAGCCAAACAAGGTATAAATCCATTTCCCTCCTTTGCCATTGATTTTCTGATGGAGAAATAAATTCATGCTGAGATCCGGTGAATCCATCTACTGTCTTCCTAGTTAGATTTCCCATTGTTTAATATATATGGATAAGTCACGGCTCTTTCTTTCTTTAGTCTAGGAAAGATGAGTTATTGTGTTAGATAATATATGCAGCACCTTGAGACTTGGCATGTGGTGCTAGATGATTCTTTTTTCCTGACAAAATGAGCTGGTGACATTGATCTTTCAAAGCTATTCCAACTTTACGCTTCATTATTTCTAGTTTATTACTAATTTCGTTTTTTTCTGAACATATGTTATAGATGGTCAAAGAAAATTGTACTTGCAGTATTACTTGGACTACTGCCATTATATGTGGAGGAGAAGATTAATTACTGGTATTCTTGTGTGTCTGGCCATGCATCTGTATAGGATTAAATCAAGGAAAAGAACTTGGCTACGTGATTATTTTGATTGTGGTGATGACTGATGGCTTAGGATGTAATATAGTTGGATGTGTGCTCATTTTGGCTGATGCATGCATGGCTAGCTGCTGCTTTTGTAATTAATCTAAACATCCTAGAATGTATTTATGAAGATGGTATTTCGTGCTTATAATATTATTAAAATATATGCTGGTTGTTAATTTTTATTATTGCTGAAATATATATTGTTATATGGGAAATGAGTGTCATACCACTATAGTATTGAGGTATATGTGGCTGCAAACCATTTTGTCAAACTTTAGTCATAAATCAAACAACTTGTTTTTGCCACAGATTATGGTAAGCCACACATGTGACTGGTGTCTAACATTAGTCATGGTAAATTGTGACCGGGAACAAACATCCCGGCAGGGGCGGCGCCGCTGCCACCATAGACTGCCGAAAAAAAAGAGTAATTCTAACACTTTGAACTTAGAGCCGCCGCTGCCACCATAACCTTAGCTCGTGTTCAGTTGCAAAAAAAGTTCTAAAAAAGTGATATACGCCTTGTTTAGTTGGACGTCAAAGTTCAAAAAGTTGCTATAGTACCTGTCACATCGAATATTTACGGCCCGTGTATGGAGTATTAAAGGTAGACGAAAATAAAAACTAATTGCACAGTTTGGTGGGAAATTGCGAGACGAACGTTTTGAGCATAATTAATCCATGTTTGAATACTATTTACCAAATAAAAACGAACGTGCTACAGTAACCTCAAAATCCAAATTCACCCAACTAAACAAGAGCATAGTATCCATCATATCAAATCTTACGATACATACCTGAAGCATTAAATGTAGATGAAAAAAAAACTAATTACACAGTTTGGTGGAAAATTGCGAGATAAACGTTTTTAGCCTAATTAGTCCATGATTAAACACTAATTACAAAATAAAAACAAAAATACTACAGTAGACAAATTTCAACTTTCCCCTCAACTGCTTATACTAGAATTGTGTTTCTTTTTTTACGAGAGAGTAGTCGATGATGTGACGAAAGCCGATACGACGGGTCAGGCTGGAGGAATCAGCAGCACCGGGAAGGAGGAGAGACTAGAGACCAGAGTGGCAGGCTGCTGCAGGCCTCACCGCCACAGCCCACAGCCTCAGGGGCATCGGGCCAAGATACTCCTAGCACTGGCATGGATCGTACAGTGGAGTCCAGTGCAGTGCAGGGAGCTATGTGCTGTGCTCGTTCTGTGCACACTACAACATGGGCCGTAAGACTCTCTCCACCAGAAATAATCCAAACATGATACTTATTCAATAGTATAGATCATCTATAATGAAAGCGTCACGGACCTAAATCTCGCCTTCTCCAACAGACCCTGAAGTCTCTCAGCCACAAGTTCCCTCGATAAAAAAAATCTTACTACCCACCCCCTCCTCCTCGCAAAAATGACCCGCCCGGTCTCTCTCTCTTCCCAGGCGGCGACGGTCGTGGCGACGGCGCGCCACCCACGGCCCCTTCCCCCTCCGCCTCCTTCCTCCCTCTATCTCTCTGCTCTCGACCTCCTCTCTCTTTGCCTCTCTCTCTCCACGCGGCGGCGCATCCAGGCAGATAGGACGAGCTGGCAGCGCACCGGCCAGCCAGGCCGGCCAACGGCGCGGGCAGCCCGGCGGCGCCTCTCTCTCTTCCTCTTCCTCTCCCTCTTCCTCTCTCCAGATCTGCGGCCGCATCGGTCGGCCTCCGACGCACCGGCGTGGTCAGGCCCCAGCGGTGGGCGCAGCCGCCTCCCCTCCCCCCTGCCGCGCTCATCTCTCGCGCGCGCCTTGGCTTTCGGGGTGGCGGCGCGCCACCAGGCCGTCAGCGTTGGCGGATCCCCGCTGCGTGTGCGCGGCACACCAGCATGAGCGCGCCTAGGGTCCGTGCCTCTGACATGGCGCCAGCGGCGAAGCGGGCACCGTCGGTGGCCGCAGCTCCCCCGAGCCTCCCTTCCCGTCGCCGTTCGCTGTGTTTTGCGTCGTCGAAAGAGACGACGCTTTATTGCCTTCCGACTCGTCTGCTACGCAAAATGGCTGTCTTATTTGCGTCCTCTGTTGGAGTGTGTTTTTGGGACGTAAAACACTGTGCACGACGTATTTTGTGTTTGAATCGCCCTTTGCTGCACTGTTGGAGACGGTCTCAAAAGGGATTCTTATGGTGCTCCTGTTGACTACGAGTAGCCATCTGACTGATGAAGTGATGAGTGGGGCGGAGACCAGTAGTGGTTAGCTTTATTGTGTAGCTTATGACATGACTAGATGAGCTAAGATTACTGTTCCTCCATCCTAAAGAGTAATGCGATTAAGGGCATGTTTAAATCTAGGGCGTAAAGTTTTGAGGTATCATATTGATTGTCACATGGGGCGTTGTATAGGGTGTTCGGATACTAATAAAAAAATAAATTACAGAATCCTTCAGTAATCCACGAGACGAATTTATTAAGCCTAATTAATCCGTCATTAGCACATGTGTGTACTGCAGCATCACATTGTCAAATTATGGACTATTTGGGCTTAAAAGAGCCGTCTCGCAAATTAGTAGCAAACTGTGCAATTAGTTATTTTTTTAATCTATATTTAATACTCCATGCATATGTCTAAACATTTGATGAAATAGGGAGTAAACATTAGAGGAGCAACTAATCAAGGCCTAAACCTTACTAGCTATGTTGCCAACCCCTGATTGAATCTATCAGCAGAACTCCCACGGTAGAAAAGGTCAAGTGTTCTGTGAATTTTAATTAACAATAGTTAAAATTATATGTAAATTTAGAGCATAAAACTTGTATCGATAGATATGTTTTTAAAGTGCTTATAAATTGTATTAATGTGTTCAACAATTAACTATACATGATAAGAGAAACTAAGGATCAAAATCTACTCGGTATAAATTTTCTTTTTGGTCAAATTGGATTATCGTTTCTTGACGGACGGTTCACAACTAAATATTAAATAGGTACGGAGTAACTATTAACTACTTAACTATTAAATGGTTGCTATTTAGATCCCTAGCTAAAACACAACACTACTACATAGAAGATTTTGTGAGACAAGATCCAAGCATTAACGTATCAATTTTCGGAGACCGTTGCTTAATTTAGGGATACGGTCAAAAATTGCACGTCTCCCAAAATAGATTTATGGAGAGGGCCATAAATTACCCGTCTATTAAAATCGATTTACGGAGGCGGGCCTCTTAAAAATCCGCCTTTAAAAATGCAAGCCATTTTCATAGACCTCTTATGAGGTGTCCTTTCTCTTCGAAGTGATTTGAAGCGTGCTTTTGACTACGACGTTCAGGCAATCCAAATCGCAGCCAAAGCATAAGCCGACAATGGAAGAAAAGAAATAGCCACAATTGCTACAGAGATGAGCCAAGAAGAACTAGAAATATCGGCTAAAAAGCCCAGCATCATCGCACCACCAAAAGAAGCCGACGTCAAGCAAATCGACCTGGGCACTGGCGATGCCTCCAAGACAGCAACCATCAGTGCCCACCTCTCGGCAAAATAGAAACTCGCGCTCACCAACTTTCTTCAGGACAACAAAGATATCTTCGCTTGGAAGCCGGCCGACATGCCAGGTGTCCCAAGAGAGTTGGCTGAGCACAGAATTGATATTAATGAAAGCTCCAAGCCTGTCAAGCAACGGTTACGACGATTCTCACCTGACAAGAAGGCGGCAATTAAAAAAGAAATCACAAAGCTAATGGCGGCCGGATTCATTAGAGAAATCCTTCATTCAGATTGGCTAGCAAACCCAGTTCTAATACAGAAAAAGAACACGGACGTATGACGCATGTGTGTTGATTACACAGATCTCAACAAGCACTGTCCAAAAGATCCGTTCGGGCTACCACACATTGATCAGATAGTTGATTCAACAGCAGGATCCGCCCTATTATCCTTTCTTGATTGCTATTCAGGGTATCACCAGATAGCATTAAAAGAGCAAGACCAGAGCAAGACATCTTTCATCACCCCATTTGGTGCCTCATCGCTATAAGACCATGTCATTTGGACTCAAAACGCCTGGAGCCACCTACCAAAGAGCTATCCAAACATGCCTTGGCGATCAAATCGGTGGAAAACGTAGAAGCATACGTGGGACGATGTAGTTAAAAACAAAGAACCCGGATACACCGATTGAAGACATAAGACAAACCTTCGAGAACACGAAAAAGTGGAGATGGAAATTGAACCCGAACAAATGTGTGTTTGGGGTTCCTTCAGGACAACTACTCGGTTTCTTGGTCAGTCATCGCGGAATCGAAGCAAGCGCCAAGCAAATTAGAGCCATAACGGAGATGGGCCCACCCAGAAACATCAAAGATGTGCAAAAGCTAACGGGCTGCATGGCGGCACTCAATCGTTTTATTTCAAGGCTCGGTGAAAAAGGGTTACCTTTCTTTAAACTACTAAAGAAGAGCAGATAAGTTCGAATGGATGAAGAAGCCAATGAAGCTTTCAAGAAACTTAAAGCATACCTCACATCCTCACCAATTCTCACACCACCAAGAAAAGATGAAGATATGATGCTATACATTTGGCGACCAACTTTGTGGTCAAGACGGCGATAGTCGTGAGAAAGAGAAGAAGAAGAACGACGTGTATAAAGTACAATGACCCATATACTACATCGGCGAAGTATTATCTGAATCAAAAATCTGGTACCCGCATGTGCAAAAACTACTCTACGCCCTATTGATCACTTCACGCAAGCTTTGCCACTATTTTGAAAGCCGCAGAGATCACCGTGGTAGACAGACTTCCCGCGGAGACATCTTACACAACAGAGATGCGACGGGGACGCATATCAAAGTGGGCAGTTGAACTCGGAGCTCTTAATATCGATTTCACCCCGCGGAAAGCAATCAAATCTCAAGCCCTTGCCGATTTTGTGGCCGAGTGGGGATGAGATTCAATGACCTTTATCGATGCAATCCTTGACCAATTTGGAAGATGTACTTTGATGGGTCACTCAAGCTAGGAGAAGCCGGCGTAGGCATTCTCCTAATCTCTCCGAACGGAAAACAACTTAAATATGTCCTTCAGATATTATGGCAAGCTACAAACAATGAAGCGAGAATCACTGAAGCTCTCATTCACGCCACTACGAGTGGCAATTACTCTCGGAATCAAGCGGTTACTCGATCTGGCGATTCGGCAGAGTCATCAACCAAGTCAACAAAGATTGGGACCGCACTAAAGAAAACATGGGTGCTATCTTATTTGAAGTCCGAAAACTCGAAAAACATTTCGGGGTTAGAAATTACGCATGTCTGTAGCGATAACAACATTGTAAAGAGATGTCCTCGCCAAACTTCGGATCGAGACGGGGCAAAGGTACCACCCGACGTATTCATAGAGGAGTTATCGACTCCTTCTATCAAACAAACCGAGAGAAAACCGGAACCCCCCAACCAAAGGCGGTCACATTACGGTAATCAATACTTCATGGACACAAGCCTTTATTGATTATATCAAAGAGAATAAGTTACCAAATTGAGAAGGAAGAAGCCACCCGAGTTGTTCGCAGAAGCAAAAACTACGCCCCTAGTGGGGGACAAACTCTATAGAAGATTTGCATCATCGGAGTACTCCTAAAATGTGTCTTGTTCCAAGAAGGCAGAGAAATCCTAGACGAAATACATTCAGTTGCTACGAAAATCACGCCGCTTCAAGAACACTAGTCAAGAAAGCCTTCCGCATCGGCTTCTATTGCTTAACAGACTCACGAAAGACGCAGAAGAACTCGTCGGAAAATGTAAAGGTTGTCAAATGTTCGCAAGACAAGCTCATGTGCCGACTCACAACCTCATCTACATCCCACTGGCTTGGCCTTTCTCTCACTGGGAAATGGATCAAGTAGGACCACTCAAGAAGGCAAAAGGCGGTTTTGAGTACATCTTCGTGGCGATTGACAAGTTCACCAAGTGGATCGAATACAAACCACTCGCAAAAATACAAATGGCCAAAGCAAATGAAGTTCATCCAAGACATTATGTACCACTTTGGCATGTCCAATCGAATCATAACAGATTTAGGCTCCCCCTTTACAGCCATAGAGTTCAAAAGTTGGGCGCAAGATTATGGCTTCAGCATAGATTACGCATCAGTCGCACACCTAGAAGCCAACGGATAGGTAGAAAGAGCCAATGGACTCATACTAGCCGGGTTGAAACCAGGACTATATGAAGAACTAGCAAACTATGGATCAAAATGGATTGAAGAATTACCCAAAGTAGTGTGGGGACTACGGACCCAAATAAAAGCGAGCTACCGGATACTCGCCTTTCTTCTTAGTTTACGGATCGAAGTCGTGCTACACCGGCCGACTTGATTTGGACGTCACCAAGGATAGAAACAAAGATGACGAAGGAGAAGCGAGAACACACCGTAAGATTAGAACTTGACACTCTGAGAAGAAGTTAGGTAAACGCTACCCTTCAATCAAACAAGATACCTCCAAGGATTAAGACGCCACTACAACAAGAGTACACAGCCTCGATCACTACAAGTCGGGGACCTAGTGCTAAGAAGAATACAAAAAACTGACGGACGCCATAAACTACTCAGTCCATGGGAAGGTCCTTTTATTGTCTCAAAAGTCACCGGATCAGAAACGTACAAGTTAATGGCTGAAGATGAGAAAGAAGTCAGTAATACATGGCACATTAGCCAACTGAGAAGATTCCACGCATGAAAACAACTCAAAGGAGAGTACATGTACAAAACACAAGAGATCAACGTTCATGACCAATAAAGATGTTGTCCCTCGACAAAATGTGTATTATGGCTTATCAAACGATCATGATCAATAAAGATGGTTTTTCAACAACATATGTCTTATGATGGCTAAACCCCGAGTTGTTTTCAAAAGAGCAAAATGGCTGAAACATGCCTGAGCCTACCGGTGAGAGCAAAATAGCTGAAAAGATGCTTGAGCCCGCCGATGAGGGTAGCTAATAAGCTAACACCCGAACCAAAGAGCAAAATGGCTGAAACATGCCTGAGCCTACCGGCCGAGAGCAAAATAGCTGAAAAGATGCTTGAGCCCGCCGATGAGGGTAGCTAATAAGCTAACACCCGAACCAAAGAGCAAAATGGCTAAAACATGCACGAGCCTACCGGCCGAGAGCAAAATAGTGAAAAGATGCTTGAGCTCACGATGAGGGTAGCTAATAAGCTAACACCAACCAAAGAGCAAAATGGTGAAACATGCAGGCCTACCGCCGAGAGCAAAATAGTGAAAAAAAGATGCTTGAGCTCACCCGATGAGGGTAGCTAATAAGCTAACACCCAACCAAAGAGCAAAATGGGTGAAACATGTCCGAGCCTATCAAATCAAAGCAAAATAGCTAAAAGATGCTTGAGCCCGCCGATGAGGGTAGCTAATAAGCTAACACCCAACAAAGCATGGATCGTGGAAAATTAAGACGAGACCCTCCACTCCTTGTACCAAAAAGCAAGAGGCTCGGGGCTACAATGAGGACACTTGAGATCACAAAGTCACATCAAGGCAACGGTCTACACCGAGTTGTTTTATACGGCAAAAGCGAAAGCCGACAAGAACTCAATAGATCAAGAAAAGTTGTCAACATGGGGTTGTTTACATGGCAAAGACGAAGGCAAGACCAAGTACTCAATGAGTCGAACAACTCGATCACTTGGACAACTCATCCAAGGAATAAACAAGGCAACCAAGCAGATGAGGTATCAACAAAGTATCTTCATTCAAAAAGAATATAACTACTGTTATAAAAAATCAAAAGTACAGAGGTCGATTATGTTCAAGCATCATCATCATCGAGAGGAGATAACAACAATAAGATTATCTACAACTCTCATGGCTAAGTCTTCGACCTCAGCTCCATCCGCTCAACGGCATCAATGTACTTTCTTGACTATCGGCTTCCTCTCGCTATCTTGGACAGAGGCGCCTCGAGCAAGAACCGGACTGAGCCAAGACATTCTTGGTACACAGTTATGCGCACCTCTTCATGAACTCTTAAAACGAGTCGGAATTGGGAATCAATCGAGCCCAAGATTGCCCATCGTCCATTGGAGTTCGAGAGTCGTCGGCCATCGAATGAAAGGATTTCCATAAAGCTTTCTAGTTCTCGTAGGCCGCCGCCAACTTGCCGATAAGTCTTCAATAGTTCTTTGAGCTCGCACAAGATCTCGATCGACTCCACGCCTAATCGACTTAGCAAGGGTGAGTTCTTCCTCAAAGATAAGTAATTACCTCTCGGCCTTGTTATGACTAGAGCGGACAAGAGCCTTCATTTCATCGATACTCTCCGAGAGCTTCGCTTTTCAACTAGGAGAACTAGACAAGACATCGAAAAACAAGTCAAAAAAAAAAAGAAGTCAAAATATAAGAAGAAACAAGCGTAGAACCATGACACCTTTGCACTCGTTCTTCACAGACTCCACCGTGGCATCCCTCGCTTCTCCGTCTCTCTACTACCCGGCACGAAGGGTCTTCTCCTCCTTTTGGTGCATTTGACGCTCTGTCTCCAACTCAGCCCGGAGGAGGTCAAGATCGGCTTTCAGGCGTTCACCTCGAGAAGACAATTTTTTCTCATTTTCGGATGAGAAAAGAAGCCGTAATGATCACGAGAGAAAGACCGAGCAAGAAGAGACAAAGAAAAACAAGGCATAAGGATGTAAGAAAAACGAGCATCCAAAGGAGGAGTGGCGATAAAAACTTACCGGAGCTTTTCACCAAAAGAAGTCGATAAGCTCCCCAGCAGCAAATGGTTAACTCCGATAGTCGATGGGTGGCATCAAATCGCTGCACCACCTCATCGACAAAAAGAGACCACCGGAAGTAAGAGAAGGAGAAGGAGAAGCGGTTGAGGCGAAGAAGGCACGACGGAGCAATCTCACGGAAGTCAAGGCCAATCCTCAAATGAACACCGCCACCATGGCCGTGGTCACTTTGAAGCAACCAAGCCAACAACAACAACGCCTTCATCAGAAACCTTGTCTCCTCAAGAACGCCGCCTATCGGCGCCCAACCCCGAGGCTCGGATTTCAGTAGCACACCGTAAAACCGGCAAGAAGTCGGGCAGAGGGTCAAGAGAAAACGAAGGCCTAAAAAGTTGACAGATAAACTTACCGATAAGAACAAAGGAAAAGGGAAACAGATGCAAAAAAGATGAAGCCAGAAGTTACTCACCTGACTATCTTCTTCTTCATAAAACACAAAGAAGGCCTCGCAGGGGGAACAACGGCGGCGAAAACGTTCCCACCACTTGGCAACAGGAGCGGTGTAGCTGATACCAGAGCTTCAGAAGAAGCCGGAGCTAAGGCCACGGAAGAGCTAGGCATCGGAAGTGCGGAGGAGCTCGGTACCAAGGAACTCAATACCAGAGCTTCAGAAGAAGCCGGCGCAGAGACCTCAGAAGAACTCGTACCCGACGCCCGGTTACTTCAAACAGATCAAGACTAAAAATCAAGACAAAGGGGAGGAATGCAATAGAAGGGGAATATAAAAGCAACTCACTGCCGCACGATGAGGGGTACTTCATCATCTTCTTCCTCGGTTTCAACCAAGGCCACCAAACCGCCCGCTAAAGGAAGGGTAAAAGTACCCAGTTCAAGATAAAGAGAAAGGAGAAGACAAAGAGACAAAGAGTATTAAATATGCTCACCTAAGAGCATGCTAGCTATAACTGGAGTACCTAGAAGAGTACTTGGCTTGCGAGACTTCTTGGAAACATGCAGGCCAGATGAAGACCCATCCGTTCGCCCCCTCTTCGGGACACTACGAGGACCACGAGGGACTAGACGAGGAACATATTCTTCATATACGTCAACAAATCCAGAAGAAACTCCAGGAAGCACTGTGGAGAACGGGAACTTATTGGTTGCGGAAGCTTCAGCAAGTTTCTCCCTAGCTTTCACCAAAACAGGGAGAACATCTAGGGTGATCGGGTCAACAAAGTTGCGCCCAAACTCCTATACAACAAGACAGAGAAAAGTTAAACAAAAATGCATACAACAAGAGTACACAAAGTACCCGGACAAAGAGATAAACAACTTACAGTTGGAGGCGAGTTGTTAGCAGAGAACTCGGAGACAGTAAGCGGGACGACGCTTGCTCCTTTCAACATCTTCTGGAGACACTCAAGTACCTCCTCATCAGTCAGCTCAAGAGCTGGGACCATACGTGAAGGATCCTCAATTTTGAGTACTCGAAGCCAAAATGCTCACGCTCCTTCAAATCTTTGAACTCGGCATGACGAAGGAAACTCGAAACAATCCCAAAACCGGTTAAACCCTCTTTGTTCAAAACATACTAATCTTATTAAGGAGTGGCTAGATTGCTCGGACTTGTTGAGGCGACACGGGTTCTTATCCCACCGGTCATTAACCAAGGGACCAGACCCGAAATACAGAAGAGAAGGAATCAAATTGGCGGCATAAAACCAATCAAGACGCCAATTCCTCTGTAATCAACCAGGTCATAGTCAAAGAACTTCCTTTTAAGACCTCTGGTAAACTGGATCCCATGACCACCGAGAACATTGGTCTCTTAGCGACGAGGTTGAGGCTTCGATTTAAAGAAGTAGCGAAAAAAGAGATAGAGAAGGAGGATTCCAATGAAAGCTTCATAGAGATGAACGAAAACGGAAAGATGGAGAAACGACATTAGGGGTTAGATGGTTCAGACTAACCCGAAATAACCAAGAAACTGGTGAAGAAAGGCGAAGTTAGAAGGCAAAGTCCCGCGGACAAAGGAAACGAAAAGGACAATCTCACCAGGACCCGGAGCAGGAACCCGATGCTCGCCCGGAACTCTCCATTCAGCGATGTCTTTGCTTTGGATCAAGTTGTCGCCGACGAGCTCGCAGAAGCTGGTCTTGGTTGTTGTTGGAGCCGGCCAAACCTTCCGAAAGCAGCCCTCATGGCCACGAACTCTTGGTTCTCGATCAAAGAAAGGGATGACTCCTCGTCCACAAAGGCTGCCTGGGACTTGCTCACAGTTTTCTTCTTACCCATGAACTAGTGGAAGCAAAAAGGTCTTTGGGGAAGATGAAGCTAGGATGGTGGTGCTCGGGTGTGGCGACGGCGACGATGATGGCAATGGCGATTTTTAAAGCTAGGGTTTCAAGGCAAGAGTGGGCAAGCAAAGAAAAGGAAGATAAAAGGTCTTTAAATAGATTTTTCGGTGATGAAAACGGCCCACAAGGCCCGTTAAAAACACGGTGTGGAAACATAACGGTCCATTTATCGACATGACTAAAATGACTGGACGGCACAAATCCACACAACGGTACAATTTAACAGGTGATTTCAGACTTATCCGTCCAGCACCACGGCAGGGTTATCAGATCACTACAAGAACAACCCATCAACCAAGAAGAAAGAAAGGGCTACCTCGCGAGGAACAAAAGAACCCGGTTATTAAAGAGAGAACTCGGGAATCTCATGAATAACTAGGATTACAGCAGAAAAATGAATGGCAACTTTGAAGACAAGATTCTTTCCATTACAAATATAGAAGATTATACATCTTACAAGACCCAATGAACTCGGCACTACGACAAGCAAAGTAGCAAAGAGGAGCCCGGACGCAACTAGGCTCTGGAACGACTACGTGCTCCAAATTGCTACTCAGTAGAACAAACCGCGATCGGCTACACTGTTTTCTTCAAAGGACAAACGAAGTGCATCTAAGGCAGAAATCAGCAGCACGGCGGGAAGACAAAGACTAGGGGAAGTCGGTAGGCATCTGTCTACCCAAGCCCGACGTGATGTAGGATCAGGTGTTGATCTGCACTGGACAGTCTCAAGACAGACGGCGAAGATCAACCTAGAACTGCCGGATGAAGGAACGAAGCCCACATCACAAGACTTCCTCCAACTACCGCTACGTACTTCCTTGTACATTGCTGCTGCGGGGTTAGTCTACCTCTAACCCCTATCACAAGACTTCCTCCAGCTACAACAAGACACACAGGAACTACAAAAGACGCCCGGAGGCTGCTCTGCTTCGCAAACTACCATATTCATGACTACGAAGATTCAAGATGGTCAATGGAAGAAAACAAGCACTCCGGGAGGGTATTTATAGAACGAAGGAGCGGTGCACATGGACTAGGAGTACCAACGAAACAGGCCTTAAAAAGGACACAGTGAAAAGACAGGACTCAATAATAGAAGACTCAGGCACAGTACTCGAAAACGAGCATATTCGGAAGAATATACCAACACTGTGCAACCTGTAAACAGGCAACATTTATACCCAACCGCCACCATATAACCTCACCTGGCAAACAGCAGACTACCACAACAAGAGAAATTTTCAGTTAAATTTGAGTTCCTCGAACAAATCAGACTCAAGACCCTCTAACTCTTTGTTCCAAACAGCAAGAGGCTCGGGGGCTACACTCAGTGAGTGCACTTTTTTCTCTCCAAAAAAAAGGCGCACATCACCAAAAAGACTTTTTCAAGACAAAACTACTTCAAGGACTCACGACAAAAAGAAGTCGGACTGAGCTATACCCAAGCTCTTCTTGATAAAGAACCCGGGAACATGCTCGGAGACCTTTCAACGAAGATCATGCATGTACAGAAACAACTCAGATTGATCGAAAACAACATGCATGTCCAGAAACAACTCAGATTGATCGAAAACAACGCATATATTATGTCACTAAGCTCGGGGGCTCGGCCTTCGTTTCAACTACTCCCGGAGGCTCGGAATCAAAGTCAAAGGACCAAGAATACAAGAAACTCAAGACTACAACGATGACAACACATCAAGACCCTTCATCCGATTTCTTTTCTAAAGAAAAGAACTCGGAGAAGGCTTGGGGCTGCGGGATACATAGCCCCAGAATTTTTTGAAGACAAGAATCTGGACCCTCCAACTTTTGCAAGCAAAAGCAAGAGGCTCAGGGGCTACACTCAGTGAGTGCAATTTTTACGAAAAATTGCACCCACCCAAAAAGAACTCGGATATAGTATGCTCGAGAGCCCTTCAACGAAGAATCAAAGCAATTTCAGGACAAAACCCTCCAGCTCCTTGTTCCAAATAGCAAGAGGCTCGGGGGCTACACCCAAATGGGAGTACTTTTTTCTTTAAAAAAGCACACACCACTCGAAGATTCCAAGAAGCGCTACATGGTTTCACTCAAGAAAGCACTCGGGCGACGCTTGTTCCTGCTCGGCAGGACCTGGAGGAACAAGACAAGGCTTCCGGAGTTCAACCATGAAGTGCTCGGGGGCTAGTCGGTGCGGGACCCATAGGATACTCTGCAAGGAAGAGAGAAGATCTAGTCTAACTAGGATTCTCCCCATGTAATCTTAGTAGTAGTATTATTTTGTAATCCTACTAGGAACTCTCATTGTAAACCGACTAGGAATCTGACCTCCTGACTATATAAAGGAGGGCAGGGTTCCTAGAGAAGAGAGACAAGGATTTCTACAACACAATCAATCCAACGCAAAGGCTAACGCCGACTGGACGTAGGGCTGTTACTCGACCACAGTCAAGGGCCTGAACCAGGATAAATTAACTGTTTCTTGCGTTCACCGTCGAGTTCCGCATACGCTGAAGCACGAACAATACTGCCCCGGGGACCCCCGTGGCAGGCTATTGGTGGTGAAACATCGACAGAGTGTTTTTATCCTTGTTGTCGTGTGCATTGGTAGTGTTTAGTATAGGTTTATTTATTTCACTTAAGGACAATACTCAAGTGTGGAAATGTAGATACTTTGCTAATTAAAGAATTGTGTAGTATTATGGCACTAATAACTGATTACTGTACTTTTCACTTTTTTTAGTAAAGCGGGGATTTATAATTTGCATAGTATAAGGTTGACACTTTAAGAGCATCTCCAAGAGACTCTATATACATTTCCGTGATGTCCGGTTTAGAGATTTTCTCGGAAAAACTACGTCCAACAGCTTCGGTACCTAGTTTTCTAAAATCGCGAGTGCTCTATTCCACCATTCTCACTTGGGAGAATTGGTGAGGGGCAGTCGCTCACCATCCGCCTGTCCTCCTTCCACTCCCGTGCATGCACCCAACTTGCGCGAGTGCTATCATTTCCCGTGCATGCCACTATACATTTAAAATGGGTCAGTTGACATGGCCAGTTAGAAATTTGGATTGGAGAGTGGATTAAAGAAACTATTGTGGTTTTCCAGTAATTTGGAGAGCTATCTATTTTAGATATCCTCTAAATTGTGATTTTTGAAGATCTATTTTACAAAATCTCTTGGAGATTGTCTAACAACCCAATTCACCCTCTTGTGACATTCGGTGGTCTTTCCTGCCTTTACGCGCTCAAGCAATGGCTTTAGGAGGGAATGTGACACTCAAGTTCGGGGGGAGGAGCTTTCCTTATTGTAAAGTCCACATGCCAGTTTACATTGAATCCCTCTCCCCACCACGTATGGGTGGCTGGTGGCACGAGCTATGGAGGTTCTATGAATGTGGACCAAAATAGGTGGAACATTCGAGCAATGAATGTTTTCTTTGAAGCCATAGATGAACAAAAATTTAATTATACTGGAAAGAGTTCAACAATGTTAACAAAGGCACCACAACCATTTGTATAATCATTTGGAGCTGCTCTTCCACCAATTGTTGCCAATACTTATAGAGAGGGAGTGTGAAGTGTTGAAGAGCCCTCCAAACCAAGAATTGAAAATTGAGAGGAGCTCAAGTGTTATTGGTCTTCTTGCTTGGATGTTCTGAAGGTGTTGCCTGATGACTTGTTAAAAGTCCCACATAGATCCTTACTTTGTACCAAAAGATTATGGTCACCGTAAGTGTGGACCCAAGATGTCTTGGGGTTAGAAGAACTTGATCAGATTACTGGCCTGACGAACCCTAAGACTACTTTCCTTTTTCTAATCTGGACCTTGACCTTTGGGCAGCACCGTTAATAAAAAGTGTCTTTGAAGTTTTCCCAGTACTAATAGAATAGCTGATATCTTGACATGAAGTTTTAAAGGATAGCCACAATACAAGCAACTCTGATTCGCTAGTGTATTCCACTAATTTGAACCATGTGGTGGAGATGGTAGTTAATGAGAGGGGTGAACTGGCACAAAATGTGTTCTAAATCAAGAGGGCTAATTTAGCATCTAGTTATGGGCGGTCATTTAAAAAAACATGCAGGTAGAATGTAGTCGACATCGACACTTGCACTTGGCCACGGCCGAGTTCATGTTGCAATTTGCCCGCCTCCTCGTCCATGCGGAAGAATGGAAATGACAAGCTCGATATGTACCATGTCAAGACATGTAAACAATTGGTCGGTATAAATTAAAATTATATATGACCATACACATACAAGATATCATGAATATCTCCACAGGGCACACTCCAAGCCAACAATAAAATCATCTAATGTTGCATAATCCGAAAGATCTTGAGCATTCCTTGATTTCTTTCATTAATTTCCACATTATGCAAAGTTTGTCAAAACAAAGTTGCACACTTGATTTCATGATGATAAGGTAAAAATCAATACGATTTTGCACTTTTTTTCCTACTAATAACGATGAGGCTAACCACCTCATCAAGAAACCCGCCGAGTAAATCCCACGAACTAAGGACGAGACTTAATCGGACATGGACATCGAATG
Organism: Miscanthus lutarioriparius; assembly: GCA_904845875.1. Classification (NCBI taxonomy): domain Eukaryota; kingdom Viridiplantae; phylum Streptophyta; class Magnoliopsida; order Poales; family Poaceae; genus Miscanthus; species Miscanthus lutarioriparius. The sequence goes on from CAJGYO010000221.1 coordinate 26,944, forward strand.
GAGCCAATTCGTTTCTAGAATAGGAACAAAGACAAGAAAATAGAGGAAATTAAACCTGAATCACTGTGTACCTTGCCTTTGCCGACCTCAAGGTAGGCCCTCGTGGCGCTAGGCCGCTGCTTCCCATCAACCATCCTGGGTAGGATTGGGAGCCCACCCGCCGCCGCATGCTCTTCCTCACCCACCGCTGCCTCGTCCTCCTCGATGTTGCCGATCTCTAGCGCTGATAGTCTGACAGCTCCTCCGCTTCTTCCACCCATGCTCGTCCAGTAGGTCCAAGTCGCCTTCTAGCATGGTTCATATACCAATTCGTCCAGCATGCCCGAGTCATCATCGTCACTAGGTCTAGCCACGCCGCCGACACGACGAGCGCTAGGACTACGAGCAACAGAAGCGCCCCAACCCGTCGTGCCCGCCTCGTGCTCAAAATGCGTGGCGCCGTAGCCTCCCTTCCCTCCCAGGATATCTCCTTTCCACTCCTCCAAGATCTAGATCCAGCAGAGCCAGCCCGGACGAAGCATCACCGCCACAACGGAATCGAAGGGATCACAGCAAGGTGGACGGGAGGCGTTCGTCATGATTCCCTAAGCAGCGCAGAGCCTGACGGGGCAGGGCAAGGTCGGGGCTCCTGCTGGTTAGAGCGGCGGCGCGAGGGGAGGGAGAGAGGAGGCATCGGTGCAGGCAATGGCGATGACTGAAGCCCGAGATCAATGACTGCTGCGATGTTGATTGGCTGTGAGGTTTCCTTTTGGGTGGCGAGGCATGAGGTTTCACTTTTGCGTGCTCCAGCGATGGCGGCGTTTGCGCGAGCTTTCCTTCTACGTGCGCGTGCGATCGCGGGATGGAGTCGTGGTATCGCACGTCGTCGATAGAAAGGCGACCCAAAAAAAGTCACACGAAAAAGTTATTGCAGAGTGTTGGACTATAGGCTCATGAATCAACTGATGATTGAGCGTTGATCATGGCTGCACACATTTGAATTACTTTGGAAAAGAGAGAATCTCTTTTTTTATTGTTGAAAGCATAATTGGTGCACAGTTTATTGTGGTGTATATGTGTAACTTTCAACTTCAAATGTCAGCATATCAAATATCTATGGAAATCTATCTGAAACTTGTGAAAGGATAAAAAAATCTAGCATTTCTGTTGGCAAAAAATGTGTGAACTCTGGCATTTTCTCACGACTAACTAAATGGTTTATAGACTACTTGTCTGCTAATTTCTTGTCAGGTCTGATCCATCACAAATACTGGGATATTTGGGTCTAAAAGGTTTATGCTGCTCTGTCCTTGTGGCTAGTAGGGGAGATGGAGATCTCAGAGAGAGAATGTGGAGGTGAATGAGTGAGAAAATGTTACCATAAGATGGAGGGATGATTATTGGAAGTTAATCAATTGCAGGTGCATTCCTGCTTTTGTGCACCTCCATTCTAACTACCTATCTGATTGGATACACAATATATCTGTATGCAAATTGCTTTAGGGGTGTTTAGTATCTGAGGCCCATGATTTTTTTCTAAAATATTGTGACTGATGTGTGCGTTGGCTGTGGGATCTTGGACGTGGATCCAGCTATTGACCCCCTGAAAGGTCCTAATGGCTAGAGGGGGGGTGAATAGCCTAATAAAAATTTCTACAACAACACTTAACAAACCGATTAGACAATTATGAGGCGAAGCAAGTGTTGCGCTAGCCTACTAAAAATGCAAGCCACCTACCACAATTCTAGTTTATATAGTTTCTATCCACACAATAGCTATGTGACTACACTAAGTTAGTGTGCTCTCAAAAGCTAACTAAAGAGCCACACTAACCAAACTAACAAGCTCTCACAACTGGCTACACTAAAGAGCTTGACAACTAGTTTGCGGTAATGTAAAGAGAGTGAGCAATTTGTTTATACCGCCGTGTCAAGGAAGGAGCCAATTAATCACAAGAATAAATAACAATGAAGACCAATCACCTCGGAATCAAATGATGAACACAATGATTTTTTACCGAGGTTCACTTGCTTGCCGGCAAGCTACTCCTCGTTGTGGCGATTCACTCACTTGGAGGTTCACGCGCTAATTGACATCACACGTCAAACCCTCAATAGGGTGCCGCACAAGCAACACAAGATGAGGATCACACAAGCCACGAGCAATCCAATAGAGTACCTTTTGGTTCTCCGCCGGGGAAAGATCAAGAACCCCTCACAATCACTACGATCGGAGCCAGAGATAATCACCAACCTCCGCTCGACGATCCTCGCTGCTCCAAGCCATCTAGGTGGCGGCAACCACCAAGAGTAACAAGAGAATCCCACAGCGAAACACGAACACCAAGTGCCACTAGATGCAAACACTCAAGCAATGCACTTGGATTCTCTCCCAATCTCACAAAGATGACGAATCAATAATGGAGATGAGTGGGAGGGCTTTGGCTAAGCTCACAAGGTTGCTATGTCAATACAAATGGCCAAGTGAGTGAGCTTGAGCCGGTCATGGGGCTTAAATAGAAGCCCGCACGAAATAGAGCCATTATACCCCTTCACTGGGCACAACGCGGGGTGACCGAACGCTCCGGTCCGATCGACCGGACGCAAGACCTCAGCGTCCGGTCACGTGATACACGCCACGTGTCCCCTACTTCAAATATTGTTCGTCAGATTTCAACGGTCATCTGTTGACCGGACGCTCAGCCTCCAGCGTCCGGTCGTTTCCAGTAAGGTTCCAGAAACGAATTTCTTCGACCGGACCCTGCCAGCGTCCGGTCTCACAGTGACTTTCTTCTGCGCTGCCCGACAATAGGACCGGACACTGGACCTCAGCGTCCGGTCGTTTGACCGACGCCAGCGTCTTCGCTGTTACAACTGACCGGACACGCTGGTCCCTCTGAGACCAGCGTCCAATCACTTTGTGACCAGCGAGGCCAACTCCTTTTCACCTCTATCTTCTTCACCCTTGCTCAAATGTGCCAACCACCAAGTGTATCACCTTGTGCACATGTGCTAGCATATTTTCACAAACATTTTCAAGGGTGTTAGCACTCCACTAGATCCTAAATGCATCTAGTGGCACTTTGATAACCGCATTCTGATATGAGTTTCACTCCTCTTAATAGTACGGCTATCAAACCTAAATGTGATCACACTCTCTAAGTGTCTTAATCACCAAAATAAAATAGCTCCTATAATTTATACCTTTGCCTTGAGTCTTTTGTTTTCTCTTTCTTCTTTTCAAGTCCAAACACTTGATCATCACCATTGTCATGTCATGATCTTCATTTGCTTCACCACTTGAAATATGCTACCTATCTCATGATCACTTGATAATCTAGGTTAGCACTTAGGGTTTCATCAATTCACCAAAACTAAACTAGAGCTTTCAATCTCTCCCTTTTTTGTAATTGATGACAACCCTTACACAAAGGTATGAATTGAAATTCAGTTGAATCCATGTTGCTTGTCCAAGTATTTTACCATTTGTAAAAGGATATGGACAAGTTTCATGAACCCCAAATGGTAGCGATTGCTCCCTCTACATATGTGCTAAGAGTTTGGGTAGTAGCTTGCACATGTGCTTAGATAGGAAATATAGGAGACAATGTCTACCAAATGATGCTAAGGTATAAAAGATGGATCTTTGAAGCGTGATACCAATCGGAGTGCACCATTATACCATCTTTAGCATCATGGTTAGCTCGATACCACTTGGAAACACTTGGAAATGAAATCACTAGATAACCTATGCATGCTAGATTTTCATTTCATCATTCAAACCTACAACTAGCAAACACCACACAAGCATGGATATTGAAATTTAAAACTTGTGCCATGCAAGCAAACATATGAAATGCATATTCAAATGCACCATACAAGTTCATGAGCTTGCTCCCCCTACTTGTGTGCTCAAAATTTTAATTGATTCCTTTCCTTTGTCATATCTCTCCTCTTATGTCAAGTTCTCCCCCTTTGTTGTCTTTTGACTATCCTAGTACACTAAGTTTTCTCTCCATGTACTAATATCTTTGTTTCTCTCCCCCTTTGTCATCAATGACCATAAAGGTTCAAAAACTAGATAGGTTGAGATTATCAATGTCAATCAACGGGGTGAGGATTATATTCCCAAATTTGGTTCAAACTAGAATGTTTGTCAAAGATATTTAACTCGGTTTGATTTAAGGACAAGCTTCTTCACACCTTCAAATAAGGGTTATCTTGTGCCATGTTGAGTTAAACACTTAGAGCTTATTTTCTAGATTAAACACTAGGTTTACAAGCCCACAAACATGTCATATGCCACCACTAGATCAAAATAAGCATAAAAGCAATAGTGGTATCATACAATTATCAAATTCATTTGATTATTATGAATGAACCTATTAAATATGAAAGATGTCTAGATGCACTAAACAAGTCCTTAGCAAGGATGTATGTCATGCCAATCAACTTTTACCTTAGATTGCTCGAAGGAGAGGCATGTCATATAAGTGGGGGTGCATCAACACATATTTTGAAAAATCCAATATGTTCAAGTCATTCCTTAGCTTGCAAAACCTTTTCTCATCCAATGGCTTGGTAAATATATCGGCAAGTTGATCTTCGGTGCCTACACTCTCAATGCAAATGTCCCCTTTTTGTTGGTGATCTCTTATGAAATGGTGGCGGACATCAATGGGCTTTGTTCTTGCATGTTGAACCGGATTGTTGGTTAACTTGATTGCACACTCATTGTCACATAGCAATGGCACTTTCTTGAACTTAATTCCAAAGTCTACTCAAAGTGGCCTTCATCCAAAGTACTTGTGCACAACAACTACCGGCGGATATCTATTTGGCTTTGGCGGTTGATAATGCAACACTATTTTGCTTCTTTTATGACCATAAAACAAGTGATCTTCTCAACAATTGACATGTATCCGAGGTGCTCTTCCTTTCAACCTTGCATCCCGCATAATCCGAGTCGGAGTAACCAACTAGCTCAAACTTTGCTCCTTTGGGATACCACAAGCCAACATTTGGTGTATGCTTTAAGTACCTCAATATTCTCTTTGTAGCCTTCAAATGACTTTCTCTTGGTGAGGCTTAAAATCTTGCACACATGCATACACTAAACATGACATCCGGCCTTGATACGGTCATATAGAGTAGGATTCCAATCATAGACCGATATAATTTTTGATCCACCATATTTCCACTTGCATCACTATCTAAGTTGTCATTTGTTTCCATTGGTGTGCTAATGACTTTGCTATCACTCATGCCAAACTTCTTGATCATGTCCTTGATATACTTGCCTTAACTCACAAAGGTACCATTCTTCAATTGCTTGATTTGAAGACCAAGAAAGTAACTTAACTCTCCAATCATGGACATCTCAAACTCATTAGCCATCATCTTTCTAAACTCATCACAAAAATCTTGATTGGTTGATCCAAATATGATGTCATCAACATAGATTTGCAATACAAATAGATCTTTTCCAATCTTCTTGATGAAAAGAGTGGTGTCAACCTTGCCCATCATGAACCCTTTAGAGAGTAGGAAGTCCCTCAATCTCTCATACCATCCTCTAGGTGCTTGTTTCAAGCCATACAATGCCTTCTTCAAATTGTACACATGGTTGGGCTTCTTGTCATCTTCAAAACAGGGAGGTTGCTCAACATATACTTTTTCATTGATGTAACCATCGAGAAATGCACTTTTAACATCTATTTGATAGAGCTTGATGTTGTGGGCACAAGCATAGGCTAGCAAGATTCTAATTGCTTCCAATCTAGCAACCGGGGCATATGTTTCTCCAAAGTCAAGACCTTCAACTTGTGTATAGCCTTGTGCTACCAATCTTGGTTTATCCCTTACTACTATCCCATCTTGATCTTGCTTGTTTCTAAAAACCCATTTGGTTCCAATCATATTGTGTCTCTTTGATCTTTCTACTAATTCCTATATTTGATTTCTTGTGAAGTTATTCAATTCTTCATGCATAGCATTCACCCAATCAATATCTTTCAATACTTCATCTATCTTCTTTGGTTCAATGGATGACACAAATGAGAAATACTCACAAAATGAAGCCAATCTTGATCTAGTTTGCACACCTCTTGAAATATCATCAATTATAGTGTCCAATGGATAATCCCTTGCAACATTGCTTGGTTGGAGGATTGGAACTTGATTGCTTGCACTTGCATGATCATTGGGTTGAGATGATGTACTAGCCACTTGATCTTGTTCATTATCATGAGATTCACTTGTACTAGTTTGAGTTGTATCATTTTGCACATTTGAGTTAGAGAGCACTTGCACTTGATTATCTTCATCATCATTCACTTGTCTAGGCCTCAATTCACCAATATCCATGTTCTTCATGGCATTTGGAAGTTGAATGCCTCTAACATCTTTCAAATTCTCATTCTCTACTTGTGAACCCTTGGTTTCATCAAATTCAACATCATGAACTTCCTCAAGAGTACCACTATCTAAATTCTAAACTTTATATGCTTTGCTTGTAGTGGAATAACCAAGTAGAAATCCTTCATCACATTTCTTGTCAAACTTACCCAATCTAGTGCCTTTCTTCAAGATATAGCATATGCAATCAAAGACCCAAAAATATGCAATGTTGGGTTTTCTACCATTCAAGAGCTCATATGATGTCTTCTCTTTCAATGGGTGACAATAGAGGCGGTTGCTATAATAGCAAGCCATGTTGATAGCTTCGGCCCAAAAAGATCGACTCACGTTGTACTCACTAAGCATAGACCTTGCCATATTAATGAGTGTTCTATTCTTCCTCTCAACAAGACCATTTGATTGTGGAGTGTACTTGGCCGAGAATTGATGTCTAATTCCAAATTTATCACACAACTCATTAATTCTAGTGTTCTTGAACTCACTACCATTGTCACTTCTAACTTTCTTGATGGTTGTTTCAAACTCATTGTGAATGCCCTTGACAAATGATTTGAATGTTGCAAACACATCACTTTTATCCACTAGAAAGAATATTCATGTGTATCTAGTATAATCATTCACTACCACAAAGCCATATTTGTTACCACCAATGCTAGTGTATTGTGTTGGTCCAAACAAGTCCATGTGCAATAACTCAAATGCTTTACTAGTGCTCATCATGCTTTTCTTAGGATGGGTGTTTCCAACTTGTTTTCTGGCTTAAAAAGAGCTACAAAGCTTATCCTTCTCAAACACAACATCTTTCAAGCCTCTAACCAAGTCATGCTTAACCAATCTATTTAATTGTTTCATTCCAACATAACCAAGCCTTCTATGCCATAACCAACCCATGCTAGACTTAGTGAACAAGCATGTAGATAATCTAGCTTCACTAGCATTGAAATCAACCAAGTATAGATTCTCATATCTAAAGCCTTTGAAGATAAAATTAGAGTCATCTACACTTATGATCTCTACATCATCTACCCTAAATATGCATTTGAATTCAAGATCACACAATTGAGCCACGGATAACAAATTGAAGTTCAAGCTCTTTACTAGCAACACATTAGATATGCTCATGTCATTGGATATTGTAATCTTACCAAGCCCTTTGATCTTGCCTTTGCCATTGTCACTAAATGTGATACTATCATAACCATCATTGCCATTGGTGTTGATTGAGTTGAACATTCTTGCATCACCGGTAATGTGTTGAGTGCACCCACTATCAAGAACCCAATGCCTTCCTCCGGCTTTGTAATTAACCTACAAAAGAAGATCAATTCTTTTTAGGTACCCAAACTTGCTTGGGTCCTTAAAGGTTAGTTACTAAGCTCTCTGATACCCAAATGGCTTTCTTCTTTGAGCCCATTCATGGTTTACCAATGAACTTAGCCTTCACACCATTTGTGCCCTTAGTAAGCATATAGCATGAATCAAGCTTAAGGGAGGATACATTAGCATTTTTGCTCTTGTTGGTGCATTCATTTTCACTCCTCTTAATAGTACGGCTATCAAACCTAAATGTGATCACACTCTCTAAGTGTCTTGATCACCAAAACAAAATAGATTCTACAATTTATACATTTGCCTTGAGCCTTTTGTTTTTCTCTTTCTTTTTTTTAAGTCCAAGCACTTGATCATCACCATGGCATCACAATTGTCATGTCATGATCTTCATTTGCTTCACCACTTGAAATGTGCTACCTATCTCATATCACTTGATAAACTAGGTTAGCACTTAGGGTTTCATCAATTCACCAAAACCAAACTAGAGCTTTCAAAACCCCCCCTCACTCTCACCCGATTGATTTTAAGCTACTCACAAAATTCCATGAATCGTGACTTACATGAAAGCCATCCCATGCTATTATATGATACTTTTAAATTGCAGTACTAATTTTTTGTGTTGCTTTTTTCCCTTGACAGATGGATGGAGACTATTGGATGCTATTAAATTGGTCATTGAATTCAAGGAAACCGTGCTGAAACTTGATGTTTATTGTTATCTTATATTGGTTGACTGCCTTGGTTAAAGAGTGAAGGATGGCTTAATTTCTAAACTGGATGCTGAGAGCATGCACAATATTGAAAAGTGTCAGACGGATTTATTAAGCGATGGTGTTCTTTTATTGAACTAGGCAGTACAAGAGGACATAAACGAAGTTCTAGGACTTCTGACATTGTCATTTACGTAAACCAAATATTGATCTTTGACTTCTGACATCGTTTAGACATGCAAGATCATATAGCACAAGTAAACTTTGACATATCCTTTACCTAAACCAAATATTGCAATTTCTGCATGTATGTTCAGTTGATAAGGAAATGTATAGAATTAGTGCTTTGCTAACTCCACCTAAACTGTCCACAAATTTGCATTTGCATCGCTATCGATTCTACATAATTGAATTGAGAAGCCGAAAATTGCTACACTGATTTTTTGGAGCCTCTCTGAGCTTCTTTTCCTTCTCATGCACAATTCTGAATGTATCTATTGTATCCTAGCAAACTACCATTGCTGAACTCCTTTAGGTCCAGAGCTGCAGTTTGCCGCACCAATCAAGACTGCATTTCAACGTTTGCAAACTCATAGGCATCTAAACTAATTCAGTAATTGTTCCGGTGTCTTCACTTTCTAGATTTTCATGTAGCATAACTTAGGACCTAAATAAATTACTCATTCATAGGAGTACATAATTATTGTCCCGCTGCAACGCACGGGCACTTAACTAGTTAAAAAAAATCAAATAAACTTATTTCTTTCGTTTCAAAATAACCACACATCTGACTTTTCAAGAAATCATTTATTATATACACAAATACTAATATTTATTATATGTAATAAGTATCATCAAGTTTATAGTGGAATATAGCAAACATACTCCCTCCAATTTTAAAAAAAGAAACTCACACTTATTTGTCTAGCAGTCATTTTTTTAAGTTTGATTATAAATATAGAAAATACTATCTGCATTTATATCTCCAAATAAGTTTACATGCTCAATCTAATGATACTTATTATACATTATAAATATTAATTAAGACATTTTTGTTTGTATTTGGTCACACTTTTAAAGATTTTTTATTTCTCATGAAGCGAGATGTACGTTCATTTAGGACAGATGCGGTATTAGGGATATAAATATTGACAATAATTTATATAAATATAATTAGATTTAAAAAAGTTTAATTTCTTTAAAAGAAGATGTATAGTTGTTTTGGAACAGATGCAATAATAGATAGATATGACAGCAGAGAGAAAACTCATGATTGGACGACAAAAAAATATTTTGAATGAGTGGTTTTTGTTTCTAATTGCCATATTATGAAAACTATCTCATAGTTTTAAGATTTGGGATCATACTAAGAAATAAACCATTTTAAGGCCAACTGTACTGTCAAAAACAGTATCAATAGCTACTAATATTTACTATAAAAATGTTAATATACTATAAAAATATGTTACATGATTAGTATACTTTTACTAAGTGTTAATCTTTTTACATAGATTCAGTCTCAATATACATATATTTAGAGAAATCCTCTCATACTAATATAGAGTTAATATTTTTTTACATGATTTAGTCAAATTTGAATTTTGTTGATTTCTTGAAAAGTAAGTATACTTTTCTCAACGGAGGAGGTAATGTATCTCACGATACTAGCACAGTGAGGTGTATCTAGAAAACCACAAAGTTTAGCCCTGTTTGCCACATCTCAGTTTTATTAGTGAAGCAACTTTTTTGGGCTTTTGTTGCACAAATCGGCCTACAGGTGGAGCTGAAGTTGTTTTGGTTAACTGTTGTGTAAAATAGCTCTTAGATGTAAGCTCTTTATTGGTGCCCACTAGAGCGAGCTAAAGCTGGAGAAACATGTTTTTTCTTTTGCTTTTGTGAGATCATGTTCTAAGGAGCTTTACATTTGAAGCTAATTAACAAATACTCGTTTGGCACACAAAGTAACTTCAAATAACTCATGAAGTTGTTGCAGAAGTTGTGTGCCCTATAACCAAACTTCACCAATGAATCAAGGAACGGACTTCCAGCACTATGGTTAGGGAATGATTAGGTATAACATGGAGCAGGGTACTTGACTTGTTTCTACCTAACAATGAAATCGTATCTGTTTAAATATGGTCATACGAGTGCACTTCTTATTTTTAATATTTTAGTTAGATAGTAACTGTGTTTGATAGTTTGGTTAGAAGTTACAACAAAATTACAGTGTGCATGAATGATTCTGATAATCTTGATGTCATTGTTCGCTAAATGGTCGTTAAGTTCGTTTACACGCCTTTAAAAGCTATGCAGTGGTACACCGTTTCCGTTTAACCCGTTTAAGTGGCTATTTTAACCGAATAATGGCTAAACTGTAGAGGAATGTTCCCATCAGTCTGCTGATATTTGGGTTCTCTACTCATATCACAATCATTCGTTCACACTGTAATTTTGTTATAACTTCTAAGTTCTAACCAAGTTGCCAAACATTGTTGTTCTGTAACCAAAATATATATAAAAAATAACTGGTGCTCTCGTATACCGAATTTGTCAGTCTCCAACCATAGTGCTTCTTCTTTAAAGACATGTCTCTCCTAAATAGACCAATCTTTGTCTAAGAAAGTTCCTTGATCATACTAAGAGGACAAATAAAACACGAAATTCAAAGCTTCTGGTCAATCTCCAATGCTCAACACTCTCAAATGAGTCGATTACATGTCACATCCTAGCGGGGTTGAGTTTGAGTTGGCCTGAGAAGTCATCTTCGATTGATAATATGATCCGAAATTGATCAAGACATCTCCTGATTCTCGATGGCATCGATCTTACAACAAGCCATTTTTCTTCTCTCATTGAAAAGAAGGAACCCCACCCAAGCTCTTGGCCTCGTTTTCGCAGAGTAGATAGCAACTCGTCACACGGGTGGACAGAGACATTCATAGAGCGAGACATGTTAATGCATTCCCTAGTCACCTCTCTAATTGTTTTTTCTAAATGTAATCATGTGCACGCATGTAACAGTTGGATGAGAATCCAACGGTGGCCAAGATGAGTGCCGCGCCACACTGGAACCATCATCACAGTATAAATTTTTTTTGCATTAGTACTACTAGTAGTAGTAGTAGTCACTCTCTCCGTCCACGTAAGAATGCAACTACACTACGTGCCGTCAGAAGTAGTTCATATTTGACCAAATACAATTACGGCTACAAAATAATTTACTGCATGCGTCCAGAAAAAAATACAACTATGGGTTACGTGTCGGTAAAAGTAAATTATGTTTGACCAAATTTCTAGTAAATATTATTCACATTTACAGCTCCAAAATAATTCATTATTAAAATATATTTCATAATTAATCTAATAATATTTATTTGATATCATAAATATTGACACTTTTTATCTATAATCGATTGAACTTAAGATTTTAAACCATGATACTGTATTAAAATTGTATTCTTTTATGAATGGAGAGAGTACCATAAAAATATATTTTATAAGTAATCTAATAAAATTTATTTGATATCATAAATATTAATAAATTTTTTCTATAATTCACTGAACTTAAGATACTAGACCACACCAACAGAACCGTACGGTGGAACATATAAACGCTTCCTACACACGTTACTGTCGACAGCTTTCAAACCGTATCGTCCGTACTACGTCCACTGCAGCTGCAGCCGCACACGACTCCAAATAAACCGCTCCAACTGCCCCGCACGCAACCACGGACGGCCCACGGCTGGCTTTTACAGCTCCCGCCACCCGGAACCGGAAACCCTCGCCGCGGGCGTACAGTACTCCACCACAGTCTGCACGCCTGCCAACCACGTACAGTACTGTACGGGACGGCACTCCCCCGACCTGTCCCGTCAGATGACGCCCGCCACACGTAGTACGGGCGCAGTACTACGCGCCACCCGCCGGCCGCTGGCCGCTCCCACTCACTGACCGCACGGCAGCGGCGCGCGCGGCGGGGCGGGGCGGGATCCATCGATCATCCGTTTCCCTTCCCGTCCGCCGTCCGGTACTCCCACTCCGGTCGCGCGCCATAACTTCCTCCCCATGCTGCTGATGCCGTATCGGGTTGGCTCCGCCGCCCGCTCTGACTGACGCGCGGCGCCCCCGCCGCTGCCGAGAGAAAAACGCAGCAGGGCAGGCGCCGTGCGGTGCGGGACTACGGGGTGGCCCGCCGCAACGCGACCTCACGTGATCCTGGATTCCTGGGCAGGGCAGGGCTCCAGTCCAGTCCAGTCCAGGCTCCTGGCACTGGCAGCCGGCGCGCGCGCGCGCCTGATGTCATGCTATTGTTTAGGCTGCTGCACGCTAGCTCGAATAGCGTTCGCCCCCACCATCAAAGCCGCTTTGCCGTATTCCGCGCCGAGCGGCGCCGTGCGACTCCTCTGGATCGGGGCGCACAGTGCGAGAGCAACGGGGAAACAAACTACTCGCACTGTTTGCTTCACATCTAAGCCGAACTTTTTCAGCTAATAAATAGTATTTTTCTCTCACACCAAATTAGCCATACTTTTTCAGCTAATAAATAATATTTTTCTCTCATAATAAATCAGCCAACGATATTTTTAACCCTGAATTAGGGCATTTACTGTGACACATGCATCGCAGGTTAAAGCGAGAGGAAAACGGGCCGCCACCGCCAGCGACGAAAAAAGAAGCATGGGCTGCGTGGAGCCCCCAACGCGATGAATGGTACTACAGTACACTACCGCTGTTGTAGGCACGGCGCACGTGTGACGTGTCGAGCCGGCTGGGCGCGACGACTAGGCAATTGACCGATGTGCTAGTCACCGTGGGCGCCGCGCGGCCGCACGTGGGAGCGGCAGGGCATGCGGTGTTGCTGTGATGGGGGCAGGTCGGGCCGGCGCACACGTGGTCGGAACGGCTGCCTGGGTGCCTGCCGCTGCCGCTGCCGCGGAAAAGATGGCGTCGCGTCGCGTCGCCGTGCTTTTTTGACCGCGGCGGTAGGCCGGCGGTGCTATAGCAGGCACGGGGTCTCTCGTGGGGTCCGCTGGTCACAGGCCCTCCTCTCCTTCTCTCCGCAGTGATCGCTACGGATAAAACGGAAGCAGTTTTTTTGGGATGGAGGGACTATTTTTTCAAAAAAAAATTGCCGGTAACTCGTCCACCGAAAGCTGCTATTGTCACCTGAAGCCCCGTGACACGACCACACGGAGCTTGACATCGATCAGCTGCGCGAGGCTAGCTGCTACTACTCCATCTTCGATCCCCCTAGCTCCCGAGATTTATTGCCGTGTGCAGCCACGACGGCCGTACGTACTACTTGCCCAGGGGGCCGCTCCGCCACGTGCCCAGGGCAGGCCGCCGCGCCCATCTCGCCTCTCTGCAACCACACTTATTTTGTCAAACCTTAGTCATAAACCAAACAACTTGTTTTTATCATAGATTATGGCAAGCCACACACGTGGCTGGTGCCTAACATTAGTCATGACAAATTGTGGCCGGGAACCAAATATCCCCTAAACCTCAGGGTCCCAGGGCGGGAGGGGGCGGTCTGCCACCATGAACTGCCGAAAAAAAACGTAATTCTAACAACTTGAGAGCTAGAATTGTTTCTTTTAAGACGGATGGAGTAGACGACGATGTGACGAAAGCCGATACGACGGGTCAGGGTGGAGGAATCAGCACCACCGGGAAGGAGGAGAAACTAGAGACTAGAGGGGCAGGCTGCTGCAGGCCTCACCGCCACAGGGCCCACAGCCCACAGCCTCTTGGTCATCGGGCCATGATACTCCTAGCACTAGCGTAGGATCGCACAGTGGAGTCCAGTGCAGTGCAGGGAGCTGTGTGCTGTCATGGGCCGTAAAACGGGATTCTTATGGAGCTCCTGTTGACTACGAGTAGCCATCTGACTGATGAAGTGATGAGTGGGGCGGGGACCAGTAGTAGTTAGCTTTACTGTGTAGCTTATGATCAGCTCCTTGCTAGTGATTTCGGCCAGGGCTTATCATATAGCTAATTATATTTTTCTCTCACAATAAATCAGCACTAGCCGAGTTAATCAGCCCAGAAACAAACCAGCGAACAGGCTGAATATGACTAGAGGAGCTAAGATTATTGTTCCTCCATCCTAAAGAGTAATGCGATTAAGGGTATGTTTAAATCCATGGTGTAAAGTTTTGATGTGTCACATTGATTGTCACATGGGGTGTGGTATGGGGTGTTCGGATACTAATAAAAAAATAAATTACAGAATCCTTCAGTAATCCGCAAGACGAATTTATTAAGCATAATTAATCCGTCATTAGCACATGTGTGTATTATAGCACCACATTGTTAAATCATGAACTAATTAGGCTTAAAAGATCCGTCTCGTAAATTAGTAGCAAACTGTACAATTAGTTATTTTTTAGTCTATATTTAATACTCTATACATGTGTCTAAACATTCGATGGAATAGGGAGTAAATTTTAGAGGAGGACCTAAACATGCCCTAAACCTTACTAGCTATGTTGCCAGCCCCTGATTGAATCTATCAGCAGAACTCCCACGGTAGAAAGGGTCAAGTGTTCTGTGAATTTTAATTAACAATAGTTAAAATTATATGTAAATTTAGAGCATAAAACTTGTATCGATAGATATGTTTTTAAAGTGCTTATAAATTGTATTAATGTGTTCAACAATTAACTATACATGATAAGAGAAATTAAGGATCAAAATCTACTCGGTATAAATTTTCTTTTTGGTCAAATTGGATTATCGTTTCTTAACGGAGGGTTCACAACTAAATAATAAATAGGTACGGAGTAACTATTAACTACTTAACTATAAAATGGGTGCTATTTAGATCCCTAGCTAAAACACAACACTACTGCTGCATAGAAGATTTTGTGAGACGAGATCCAAGCATTAACCGAGGTGGTCACTCAATGTACTTGTCTCCTAAAATACGTAACGATTTTCGGAGATCGTCGCTTAATTTACAGATACGGTCAAAAATTGCACGTCTCCCAAAATAGATTTATAGAGAGAGCCATAAATTGCCTGTCTATCAAATCGATTTACGGAGGCGGGCCTCTTAAGAAGTCCGCATTTGAAAATGCAAGCCATTTTCATAGACCTCTTAAGAGGCCCACCTTTGTTAATAAGGCCGAGCCCATTACCAACTTTGTGGCCCATCTCATTCTCAGCTCGATATGGACCTCTCACTGTATTCGAAATTTATAATTTTTAAACGACCATGGATGGAGAAACGGTAAAAACCAACATTTTAGATCTCGAAAAGTTAAATAACTTTTTTATTTGAATTCATTTAGGTTTCCAACTAATTTAAAAATTAGATAAAAATAAAATGAGAAGGATAAAATGAGAAGGACAAATATCACATACGACACAAGTGCAATATGGATGGAATGATTAGAGGATGCACGTGAACCCTGAGGTCGCGGTCAAGCCCAAGCGGCCGCGAAGCGCACGTTTCTTGCGCTAAAAATCTCATGATTATGACTTCTAGACAACAAAGCGGCTCTGATTCCTAGCCAAGTGGTTGGATAACTGATTTGTAGAGGTGGTCGCCTCTATAGATCAAATCTGTAGCAGTGTGGGTGGAGAACATGGTGTCGTTTTTCATTGGAGTTCTTGTTGAAGAGGCTCCAAAAGTTGTGCATGCTTTAATACCTGCCATTTAAATACACTAAAGGAGAGAAGCTCAACTGAGTCTGGCGGTCTCTAGTGCTCCAAGATGAATTAAGGGTTGCCTTTGTCGCAACTGAGTGCTTTTATCCTTGTTGTCGTGTGCATTGGTAGTTGAAAGGTTGAGATGGCGGACTAGAGGGGGTGAATAGTCTTTTCTAAAATTAATCGCGTTGACTAACCGATATAAATGCGGAATTAAAACAATCGGTCTAGCCAAGACTACACCCCTCTATATATGCTCACTAGCACCTTGCAAAGATACTAATTATGCAACTAAGGTGCCGGGCTAGCTAGAGCTCTCCTAAACAATTCTAGGAGCAAGGTCACATAAACCTATGCCACTAGTACTTTAAGTAACAAGGGAGCTCTTACACATGCTAGTAAGTAAAAGCACAAAGCTAACTAAGCTCACTAGCAATGCTCAATAACAAGGCAACCAACGCCTAATTAGAGAGCGCAAATACTTAGCTACACAAACTAAGCAATGTGACTAACAAGGTTACTAAAACTAAATTAGCCACGCAAGGGAGCTACTTCTATGCTACACAAGCAAGAAGATAATTAGCTAGCTACACAAGCTATCTAATTACAAGAGCAACTACACAAGCTTAAGATATATATATATAAGCTTGTGTAATGGGGATGCAAACCAACGGGAAGAACAAGGTTGACACGATGATTTTTCTTCCGAGGTTCACGTGTTTGCCAACACGCTAGTCCCCGTTGTGTCGACCGCTCACTTGGTGGTTCGGCGGCTAATTAGCATCACCCGCTAAGCCCGCACGTCGGGCACCGCAAGAACCTACCCCTTGAGTGAGGGTAGCTCAATGACACGCTTTACTAAAGTTGCTCTTCGCGGCTCCCGCGGGGCGAGCATAAGTACCCCTCACAAGCACTTCTCCGGAGCGCCGCACAAGCTTCTTGCGGGCTTCGACGGAGACCACCACCAAGCCATCTAGGAGGTGGCAACCTCCAAGAGTAACAAGCACCACCGGCTCGCAACTCGATCACCTAGTGCCACTCGATACAACCTCACGATGCAATCGCACTAGAATCGCTCACTCACACAATCGAATGATCACTATCAAGTATATGTGTGATGGAGGGCTCCCCAAGCACTCACAAGCATGGACACTAAGTCCCTTGAGGTGCTCAGCACCAGCCATGGCCGAGGGCCACTTCTATTTATAGCCCCAAGGGCTAAACTAGCCGTTACCCCTTCACTGGGCAACGGTCGGGCCGACCGGACGCTCCGGTCGTGTTGACCGGACGCTGGACCTCAGCGTTCGGTCGCCCGCAGACGGCCACGTGTCCTAATTCCAACGGTCACTTGACTTGACCGGACGCAGCAGCTTTCAACTGATCGGACGCTGAACCCCCAGTGTCCGGTCGTTTCCAGTAAGGTACCGACCTCGACAGGACGCGTCCGGTCACACTTGATCGGACGCAGCCAGCGTCCGGTCACACTCCAGCTTCTGCGTCATCGTACGTCAGCCTGACCGGACACAGCCTGCCAGCGTCCGGTGCATTCAGATCCAGCGTCCGGTCAGTTGACCGACGCCAGCATCTTCGCGACTAACTCGTTTTCACTTCTAACTTCATCACCCTTGCTCCAATGTGCTAACCACAAGAACTTGCATCCGGCGCAATAGAAAATAGGCATTCTATTTTCCCAAAAGCGCCGAATCCCGAGAGGGACCCAAACCCGTCTCACCCCTGCAAACACCACCTCCTTTGTAAATGTGCCAACACCACAAAGTGTACACCACCATGTGTATGTGTGTTAGCATTTTCACAATCATTTCCCAAAGGATGTTAGCCACTCAACTTGCCACGCCACTCGATCCTAGCGACGATGCAAAGTTAGATCACTCGAGTGGCACTAGATGACCGATATGCAAACAAGTTTGCTCCTCTTGATAGTACGGCCATCTATCCTAAACCCGGTCATCAACTTCTCTACACACCTATGACCGGTGAAATGAAATGCCCTAGGTTATACCTTTGCCTTGCGAATTCCATTCCATCTCCTCCAATGTCGATGCAACACATGCACCAACACGATCAACAATGATATGATCCACTTCATATCATCACGTGATCATATTGGTTCATCGATCTTGACTTCACTTGTCCTTCACCGTTGCCATCGTCCATCGGCGCCAAGTCTTGCTCAAGCTTCTCGGCCACGCGGTCCATCACTCCAAAGCCTTTGACTTGCCCTTCACGCTTGCAACCGGTCCATCAAGCCAAGTCTTGTCTTGATCTTCTCCACCTTGATCACATGACTCAATGTCATGTCTCATGTGCGTTAAGCTCCTTCATCATCACGTGTGTGAGCTTTGCAACATCTCTAAGCCATTTTCACCTTCATGACATATGTTGCTCACACACATGTACCTATGGACTAATTAACTGTGTATCTCATATAAACACAATTAGTCCACCTAGGTTGTCACTCAATTAACAAAACCAACAAGGACCTTTCAGTAGTGTTTAGTATAGGTTTATTTATTTCACTTAAGGACAATACTCAAGTGTGGAAATGTAGATACTTTGCTAATTAAAGAATTGTATAGTATTATGGCACTAATAACTGATTAGTGTACTTTTCACTTTTTTTAGTAAAGCGGGGATTTATAATTTGCATAGTATAAGGTTGACACTTTAAGAGCATCTCCAAGAGAGTCTATATACGCTTCCGTGATGTCCGGTTTAGAGATTTTCTCGGAAAAACTACGTCCAACAGCTTCGGTACCTAGTTTTCTAAAATCGCGAGTGCTCTATTCCGTCATTCTCACTCGGGAGAATTGGTGAGGGGCAGTCGCTCGCCATCCGCCTGTCCTCCTTCCACTCCCGTGCATGCACCCAACTTGCGCGAGTGCTATCCTTTCAATTCCCGTGCATGTCACTGTACAATTTAAATGGGTCAGTTGACATGGCCAGTTAGAAATTTGGATTGGAGAGTGGATTAAAGAAACTGTTGTGGTTTTCCAGTAATTTGGAGAGCTATCTATTTTAGATATCCTCTAAATTGTGTTTTTTGAAGATCTATTTTACAAAATCTCTTGGAGATTGTCTAACAGCCCAATTCACCCTCTTTCCTGCCTTTACACGCTGAAGCAATGGCTTTAGGAGGGAATGTGACACTCAAGTTCGGGGGGAGGAGCTTTCCTTATTGGAAAGTCCACATGCCGGTTTACATTGAATCCCTCTCCCCATCACGTATGGGTGGCTGCTGGCACGAGCTATGGAGGTTCTATGAATGTGGACCAAAATAGGTGGAACGCTCGAGCAAGGAATGTTTTCTTTGAAGCCATAGATGAACAAAATTTTAATTATACTGGAAAGAGTTCAACAATGTTAACAAAGGCACCACAACCATTTGTATAATCATTTGGAGCTGCTCTTCCACCAATTGTTGCCAATACTTATAGAGAGGGAGTGTGAAGCGTTGAAGAGCCCTCCAAACCAAGAATTGAAAATTGAGAGGAGTTCAAGTGTTATTGATCTTCTTGCTTGGATGTTCTGAAGGTG
The DNA here is from genome assembly GCA_904845875.1 of Miscanthus lutarioriparius. Classification (NCBI taxonomy): domain Eukaryota; kingdom Viridiplantae; phylum Streptophyta; class Magnoliopsida; order Poales; family Poaceae; genus Miscanthus; species Miscanthus lutarioriparius. The sequence continues at coordinate 46,599 of CAJGYO010000221.1, forward strand.
TTGCCTTATGACTTGTTAAAAGTCCCACATAGATCCTTAATTTGTACCAAAAGATTATGGTCACCGTAGTTAATTGTAAGTGTGGACCCAAGATGTCTTGGGGTTAGAAGAACTTGATCAGATTACTGGTCTGACGAACCCTAGGACTACTTTCCTTTTTCTAATCTGGTCCTTGACACTGAAGTATTCCCGAGTACTCCAACTTAAGTTGAAAACAACCAGGCGCACAGCAAACTGATTGAGTACTGTACATAAAAGAGGCGCAAGCGGTAAATTTGCCTGCAGGCGCGGCAAAAACTTTTGACCGCCTGTCGGACTTTTTTTGGTCTTCTTGGGATCCACGGCGCAGCTAAGTTTTTGGGCTAACAAGGCCTCCTACCTACTACGGGACCAGTTACAATGTAGGCCACCACTTTTGGTGCGCGGCTGCGCGTGACAAGCAGTTTCACGTGTTGCTGGCTCAGCCGTCTAGCGTAACCATATCCAACTCGAGTAGCCCCATGGGCCCCGCGCCTCAGCAGGCCAGCTCGAGTGCTCTAAGCCCCCAACATACCACAGCTCGACTTGCTCCTCCTTCGGTTTCCATTTTTTTTAAAAAGAATAAAAATTCTCCTTCAGGAGAGAAGCTGGCCTGTATTTCTAGTCGTGCGGAAATATTTGTTAGTACATATTGCAAAATTTCAGCATGACAGCAGATGAATTTGTTGTTCTCTGTGGGATGGTGGTGCCAGAAGGACTAGGAGCAGCGGGTAGGTAGGTAGCTGCAGCGCAACGAAAATCCCGGGAGCCCACTGTGGCGAACACGTACAAGCGAGGAAAAACGGTGGCGCCGGGAAAGCAATAGAAAACGCACACAGCCGAGCCGAGGGAGGAACAGCGGGTAGATGGCGCCGTGCGCGACGACCTTCCGAGGGTGGCCGCGGGCCCCGCCCCCGAGAGCGAGGGCGAAACGGCCGCCGCGCGAATCAGCAGCGCGCCCCGATGCCGTCCCCCGCCCCGCGTGTCGGGCCCGCCCGCGCCTGTCCGCCGCGGACCACGCACACGCCAGGTCCTCCCACCGCTACCCGCGTCCCGCGTCGTCCACGCACCACGGACGCCAGCCAATGGGCGGCCGCCTCCCACGCGCCCCCACGCGGGGCGGCCGGTCCGCGGGGCTGGTGCGTGGGCCGGGGCGCGCAGGGCGGATCCCGCCCCTGGCCGGCAGGCGGCCGCGGCAGTGGCCGGCAGCGCCGCGCACACGTGGCCCGTGGGGCGCGTCGTCGCCCACACGCTCACGTTACTCCCGAGATCACGAGCGGAAAGGGCAACCACGACCTGCCAGCCCAGCGCAGGCACACCACACAGCACAGGCAGGACAGGACGATCGCGCCGTACGCGCACACCGACGGGGCTGCGAAAGATCCATCCGCCCCACCACCCACTGCCCTGCCGGCTGCCGCCGTGCCGCAGCTCCGGCTTTAATTTAGGCCTTGTTTAGTTTGCTTCAAAATTCCAAGTTTTTTCACTCTCTCTCCATCACATCAATTTTTAGCTGCTTGCATGGAGTATTAAATGTAGGTAAAAAAAATAACTAATTACACAGTTTAGTTGGAAATCACGAGATGAATCTTTTGAGCCTAGTTGGTCTATGATTGGACAATATTTGCCAAATAAGACGAAAGTGGTACTATTCATCCGGTTGCAAAAAGTTGCAAACTAAACAAGGCCTTAATCGGATCAAATAAACTAAGGCTCTGTTTAGTTCCTAAAAACTTTTCCAAAATTTTTTTACAGTAGTCATCATATCGAATCTTGCGATACGTGCATTGAGCATTAAATGTAGACAAAAAAAAACTAATTGCACAGTTTGGTTGGAAATCGCGAGACGAACATTTTGAGCCTAATTAGTCCATGATTGAACATTAATTGTCAAATAAAAACGAAAATGCTATCATAGCCAAATTTCCAAATTTCGCGAACTCCCTAATCCATCTCCTATGTTTACTCGTTCGTTGTCCACATGCGTCAGCGTCACCTTGGATTTGGAATAGCGGCCCGCAATTTAAAACAGCCTGGCGGCCGGCATTTTTTTTTGCCCCTGTGCCTGACACGGTACAGTTCCATAGCGCCCGCTCACTGCGCCGGGAAAACGACTCGAAAAGGCACGCAGTAGTACGCGAAATTATATTCTCCGTCCGTCCGTCGGCACGGCGGGCGACTGTAGCGGGCTAGCGGGGTCCTCGTCTTGTGTTACACGCGTGAAATCGACAGCGATGCCGCCGCCTCCGTCCACTGGTCGTGTGCCAACTACCCGACCCGGGGGTAAAAAGTTGAGCACCCAACGATGCACACGTACTCGTTGTTCCGTGGATCTGTGGGTTGCGGCCGTGGATCTGTACTAGCACTAGTGCTCGTTGTTCCGAAACGGACACGTACATGACCTAGTCTTGGATGGTGAACGTCTACTACGCTGGATGAGACGAGACGAGACGAGACGACTCGTCGACTCTCTTTGAGCCTTTGATACATCTTTAACGGACCAATAAAGGCGACGTTGCATGGATCGCAAGCAAGCAATAAATGAAATGAAACTACGATACGAAAGGCCATACCCATGCTTGCAGTTCATAGATCTCACTTCAGTTTCTGAAAACAAAGAAATAAATAGATAGTTTCTGTGCAATTTTTTTTTGGGATTTTCTAAGCCGTTTCTCATGACTATCAAAATACATAATAGTAATAATATAATAATCCCGGTCCATAACAACGCCGGCAGGACCTGTCATGGGTGACAATACAGCTTTTATCATCATCAGCTAAAGCTAGGTCCCCAGCGGAAAAACTATTTACAAAAATGTCCTCCCTCCGTCGAACAAGAGGGTTCTCCTCTTCTAAGCGTACCGATTTTTCTTCTACGGGGAAAAGGCGAAGAAAGAAACTACAGGCGGTCATTTTCAGCTAAAAACTCCAGCGGCTAGGCCTGCGCCTCGGCCGGCGGCGGGCAGTTCAGGTCAAGGTCGAACGCGGCGGCCTTCTGCGTCGACACGGCGGCCGGCGGCGACGGCGACAGATCCACGACCGACGAGGAGTCGGAGTCGCTCTGCGCCACGGCCGCCACGGTCACCGTCGGTGCCAGCTTCAGCATGTGGCACCCTGCTGCCGCGGCAGCCGCGGCCTGCCCGAAGAAATAGTACGGGTGCGTCACGGGGTAGCTGTTGAAAGGGAAGCGTACGGCGCCGCCGCCCGTGCCCGCGGCCGCCGCGCGGTGGAACAGGTCGAGCTCGAGCGACGGTGGGAGCGGCATGGCCTGCATGGGCGCCGCCTGCACGTCGCCGCCGCTGAAGGACTCGACGGTGCTGCTGTTGCTGCTCCGGCTGCCGCCGCCGGTGACGGCCGCCGCCGCGGGCAAGGTGCCGGTGCCGGCTCCGGCGCCGGCGGCGAGTGGCATGCACGACGAAGGGAAAGGGAAGTTGGTCTTGGCCTTGGCGCCGCGGTACTCGCGCGCGCGCGGCGGCGTCGTAGGCCCGCGCGGCCTCCTCGGCCGTGTCGAACGTGCCGAGCCACACGCGGCTCTTCTTGGCCGGGTCGCGGATCTCCGCCGCGTACCGGCCCCACGGCCGCTTCCTGACGCCTCTGTACTGCGGGCCGCCGGCTCCGGCGCCGCCGCCGACGCTAAGCGCGAGCCCCGTGGCGGCGGCCGCCGCCGGTGTCATCGTTTTCTCTGACGTTCTCGGCGCCATGGCCTCGTTTCTCTTCTTTCTTTGCGGAACAGCGGGAGGCGCGTGCGTGCGTGTGAGTATGTATGGGTGGCGTCTGGCGTCTGGGATTTGAGGTGGGAGAGGAGGGCGGAGGGACTTATAGCGGTGGGGGAGGAGGGGGTTAAAAAGGGGCGCAAGGCAATGGCGAGCGAGAGCGGGTGGTGGAGCGGCAGCGGCAACAAGTAATAAAACTCGGCGCAGTCAGGGAGCGGTTCGTTTGACTGTCCGCGCCGCCGCCCCTCGTCTTTAGCGTGGCGGCATTACCATTCGGCCGGCACTGCTTTTGCTTCCGCGCCCCCGGTGGAGTGCCAAATTGCTCAGCCTCGGCGTGAGGGGCCGGCTTCGATTCGTAAAGTTGCTTCACGTCCAAGGCGGCGTTCCGCTCCTGATGAGAACATATTCAAGACTTCGACAATCACAATATCGGCTAGATCATAAAAATCACCTTAGGATTTTGTTTACATAAAAAAAGATAAAAGAGAAAGAACATCTTCTTCTCACGCTAGGCTCAAACACAACAGGGGGTAGTACTAGGGTCTAATAGCCCATTCCATCACACTCTCTCTCTGACTAAAGCCCCCTTTGGCACGGTTCATCCAAAACGGCTTCACCGGTGAAGCCAGAAAAACTGGCTTTTCTCGGCTTCTAGTCCATTTTAACCCCGGCTTATAAAATGGCTTCACGCTAGAGTGCCTCGATTTGCACAAAATAGATAAAGCCGAAGCCGGCATAAGCCGTGCCAAAGAAGCCCTAACTCTCACCGATCTCATCGAACGATAGGAGGCCAATGCGCTCGGACCTAGCTACGGCAGCAGCTAGAGAGCAAGAGGCGACAGGGGCACTGAAATCAAGCCATACGAGGACGACAACGTCTAAAGAAAGAAGGGTTGTGGCGGTGGTTGAATCAAGTGGAAGCGACAACAATCCGAGAGCGAGACAAGGTCAAGGCTAGAATGGGAGCAGGTGGACAACAGGGGACGGCAACCCGACTAGCAGTGCGTGGTGAGCGTGGCGTTGGGCTTAGCGTACGTGCGTGGGGACTGAGGTGGGAGGAGGTGGTGGGCCGAGAAAAAGACATGGGACCCACATTAGGGTGTTTAAAGAGCTAGCTGGCTGTCTCATCCGTCATAGCTGCTCTAACATCCTGTTCGCTCGATCGTTTCTATCACTTATAAGTCGGCTGGTGATGTTTTGTTGTGAGAGAAAAACACTATATCATGGCTGATAAGCGTGGCTGATACGATCAAGCGAACATGATAGAGTGGAAGAATCTTGTCTTATAAAAGCACGTGATTAGATGAAGATCTAAATCCTCAAAAACTAACTTCAATCGAAACCAAATAAAGAACAGGTACGGAGCAATCCACTCTTCCGAAATGCATTGAATCTGTTCTATCCTTGGGTCCTGAGTCTTGTTTGAACTTTGTTCAAAATATGCTTGAAGTGTATCTCGTTATGGTTTCCTAGAGTGCATATAAGGGGAAAAGGGGTCATTTAATTGTCAAAATCTTGGCAAAGAATCCCACTTAGAAAATTCTTTAAAAAGGAGGAAAAAAACTTATGTGGCTTGTTTTCCATTTCTATGTGAAACAATTCCATGGCAATGGGGCAAATTATACAATACTAAAATTAGATTAGTTGTTACCTTGCAATTTTTCACTAGGGCTAAGTAGTTTCTAGAACATTTGGCACCTCTATCTTTTTACTGGGAAAACACAATAATAAGCTTGGTTCTCTAATAGTAAGAGTTATGGCACTCACCTCGTTCGCTTGTTGGTTTCAGCCAGCCCAAACCAGCCAGCCAACAGTGTTTTCCTCTCACAATAAACCAGCATCAGCCAGCCCAAACCAGCCCAGAAACTAACCAGCGAACAGGTCGACTAGCAATTCTATAGTAGTAAAATTGCATTTAAGCACGTGTATTATACTATTATTGTGTGTCAACTCTCATTTTGTATGAGACAATAGAAAAGGCAACAATGATGAAGTGCTGACACTGACAGCATGATATACTTGAGCCACAAACAGATTCAACAACGTCGAGCAGTCGCAAGTTTGAAGGACAATGCCGAAGTGATCCAAGAGACTATTCTGCTAGTGGAGATGGTGATCCATCATCTAGAGTACCTCATAACTTCACGGAAGAACGATCACTTCGACAAACTAAAATGCAATCAAACCTTAATTATGGGTTTTGGTGATAATAACCACACAATTAGAGAACTAATAAGATTTATCAAGATGACAAGCATGAAATTTATATTCGAGGATGCTACACGAAACGGAGGAGCCCTTAATTATAAATGTAGATGGCTTCAAATTCAAAAAAGGTTTAAATTCTTTTATATATTGAATTTGAGTATAGGAAAAACCGTACTATAAAGGGGGCACAATGTTTAAGCTAATATGTGCTACCAACTGCTCAAATAACTACATGCATCCTTAGATTCACAGCCAAGACAGTCTACACTTCACTATTACCCTCACTGTCTTGCATGATGCGAGCTCCGACTCGTCCGACCCCTTGGTCGCGGGCTCCGACTCGCTCGACCCCAAGGTCGAGGGCTCCGTCTCGCCCGACCCCAAGGTCGCGGGATCCGGCTCGCCTGAACCCATGGTCGCGGGCTTTGTCTCGTCCGACCCCTTGGTTGCGGGCGTCTCGTCCGACCTCAAGGCTACGGGCTCCGTCTCGCTTGGTCCCTTGGGTGCAGTGACCGTTTGGGGCTGAGAGGTATATATACCTTTCCCATTCATCGCCAATGGCTATCTGTGATTTAAAGTAACTGTTGGGGGCTAAAGGTATATATACCTTTTCTCTTCCTTCCTAATAGTAACGAACCAATCTGCTCTCTTCTTCTCAGTTCAACACGTCCAAAACAGAGCAGGAGCTCTCTCTTTCTCACTCCATTGTTGACCTCAAGCCCCCAAGCAAATTCATTGATTTTACAATCAATCCTTGAGGGATAAGGGTCTAAAACTCGATTAGAGAGCAGCTCCATTGATTCCCAAACTCTAAAGAGCACTTGGTTCACGTTTTAGCCGGTGGCTGTCTTTGTTACTCTTAGAGCTTGGCTCTAGCCGGCTAGAGCATCGCCCGTGGAGCTTGCCAACTTGTGTGGCAGCTCTGGGAGGTTTATAACCATCTCTTGAAGCTAGTAAACTCACCCCACATCTCAAAAGTTAAGTCTCTTGACTTGAGAACGAGTGAAAGGTTGGAAAGCTCTAAACCTTAGTGGCTAACCTCAACAGCGTGGAGGTAGACAAGCCTCGGTGGCGAGCCGAACCACGGGATAAATTATTACGTCACTTGTGCTTGATTTACATTACTTACGTGACATATTGTTGATTGAGGTAATTTCTATAGTTTGAGGCTGATCTACTTGTGTGGTGTTCCCACCACTTTCAGCTATCAATCTGTGATCTACTACTCTGCAGAAAGCTAAGAAATTTACCCAATCTAAATTTCGTTGGATAGATTTTAAACTGTGAACTAATATCTCCTGCAGGTGCGGCAGTGCCGCGGGTGAATTTGACTTCGATTTGAATTGAATTTTTACAGGCCTATTCACTCTCCCTCTAAGCGTTCCAGAGATCCTACACTATCACTCTGTCAGGAAGTTATGGGCTTATCTCTTTTGTGAATTGTGAGCATTTAGGGTCTGATTGATTTGTGACCAAATTTTGCCCTACCAAAGATTTGGCAAGCCAAAATTTTTGCTATTATTTGGTTTGCTACCAAAACTTGCCGACCTCTCATATTTAGCTTGTCAAATCTATAGTAATTTTTTGTCCAACTTTTAACTGCCAAATCTTTGGCATGGTAAAATTTCGTCACAAACCAATCAGGCCCTTAGCTCTTTCAATGAATTTTTGGAAAAAAAACAACACAAAAGTTAAAAGCAATCTTTCAGAATTTCTGGCTTGATTCCAGTAGGATGTCGACTCAGATGTTTGTTTTTTTTTAAACAAGTAACGGAAAATTACCCTTCCTACAATGCAACATATGGTAGGTACATTTAGGATAGCATGGTCTATCCTATTATACTATACTCTCTGTTTAATTTACTGATTGCCAACAATAGCCTATAAATATAAATTTTTAGAATTATGAAATACTCCTAAGTTGAAATGAATATGTGGTTTGAGTTTCAGAATCCTTAAGGTCTGATGCTTCAAGCTTGTTATTAAATGACTTCGAGGGAGGAAAGTTATGAACGACTTCGGTTACGTTTACTAGAATCGTCATGATCCCTCTGTTTGAACAGAGAAAGCCAATTAACACAAACTTTAACCAATAATTATTTTAATTATATACAAGTTTATAACATAATAAAACATACGGATTTATATTTATATCATTGTTGAGGTTATATTGATTGTTTAACAAATAAGAAGTCGACGATATATATTGTCGGGTTCATAAACCCGGGGTCCCTCGTGGACCGGTTTCTCAACAAAGGCTCAACCCAAGCAGACAACGCGCAATTCATGGGCCGGCCCAAGTATCTAAACAACAGGCCAGAAGGACGATCCAATCACCGACCGGAAGGTCTGGCCGAGGAGGAGCGGTGCCCGTTTTTCGACTCCGGCCCACCTCTCCGACCGGAGCGCTCACTTCGGTCTCCAGCCCGCCTCCGGACGGCCTCTTCGACCGGAAGGCCTGATCAAAGCACTACTTCCGACTCCGACTCCACGTCTCCGACCGGGGTACGCCAAAAACCCCGCTCAATGCTCTTCTCCAACTGGCGTAATCAGAACCGACCGGGACCAACCGACCGGGGACGTCCGCTCGGTATAGACCAGAAAACGGACGAAGAAAGTAAGGCAGGGCACACAAGTCAAACCGCAATACCGGGGACCATACTCTGTACACTTGTAGAAACAGTACTCTGCAACCTTCCTGGCACAACAGAGCCCAAACAGTGTTGTAGGCGCCGACATTTTCCCCTACGGTATTGTGGGCGCCATTAACTCCCATACGGTGAGCCCCCCACATGCCTCTGGGTATCAACAGTGTTGTGGACGTCAGCATTTACCGTACCGAGTGAACATGGTGAAACTCCTTTTATGCCTCCAGGAATCAACGGCAGGTGGCGAGGCAGCAAGCGTCATCATAGCCGAAGAAGACAACACCACCTCCCACATGCATCTGACATTCAACAGTATTGTGGGCGCCTACCATCATCCTGTATCCGTCGGCGTGGGCAACAAGGCTCAGTAACATACGTACTCTCTCCCTCTCACTTGTAAGGCTATCCCCTTCATCTATAAAAGGGGATGCGCTCTCTTTCAACAGGTAGGTTGATAGAGATTCATCAGATTAATCAAGTTCAGTAGTACACAATCACAGAACAGCCAGTTGAACCACAAGCACGCACTTAAACACTTAGCTCATACTGGGGCTCCGTCACTTTCGGCCCTTAAATAGGACCTCTTGTACCCTATCTTTCTCCTTCTCGTTTATAACTCACGCAAACTTGAGCACACAGGCTCGAAATAAAGTCACCGACCGACTCAAACTGGACGTAGGGCGCGTTGCCTCAACCAGTATAAACCATGTGTCATTGAGTGCCAGGCCACCTCCGATCACAACGTATGACAAAACTATAAATATTTATTTGTTGGTCACTTTCTACACCGACATATATAGTAAGAGAAAATAATGGTTAAATTTATTTTGTTTGACTTCTATATGGCCCCTCCAAACAATTTCGAGAATCGCTGTTGAATTTTATTTTTGACTTTTTTCATTCATGATCAATATATACCCTTCTTATGGTTCCGGGACTGAATTTTGGGATAAAGTAGAGTCCGGGGCCTGACTGACTGAATAAGTAAATAAGGGCTTGAACAGGGTCCCGGTGTGTAAAATGACCATGATCCCATTCCGTAAGCAAAAGGCATCAAAGCCGCCGCTGGGGTGGCCCACCGCGGGTGCGTAGGGCGGCACGTTGTGGGAGCACGTCACGGGCGGCGTGGGCCCCGCTCAAAGGACGCATCACGATCCGTGCGTCCCGAGCCGCTGTCTGCGCGGCACTCGCAGCCGTGGGGGCAAGCAAAGCGGCCAACCAACCATCGTCCTCGCCGCCCGCGTGCGCACACAGGCACGTGGACCACCCGCCGAGCGCCGAGGGACTGGACTGACTGGGACGCCACCTCCCTCTCTCTCTCTTTCCGCTCGGCGCGGCACGGCACCTCCTGTTCCCCGCACCTCGCGTCGTCGTCACCCGGGATCGTATCTCCAACCGCGTCGTCGGCGCGCGCGAGCAGGGTGTGCGTGCGTGACGTCCAATGGGCACGGACAGACAGCTGCGCAAGCCGATAAAAGCCGCCCGCCGCACCGCTCAGCCCGTAGTCACCACGTAAAGTGGCTGGCGCCTGGCACCGCGCCGGGCTGGACGTGGATGATAAAGAAAGTAAAACACGCCGAGTGGGACAGCCAGCGTTAGGCGGCAGCGGGGAACGGCCCGTTCGAGGCGTGCGGGGCCCGGGCCAAGTGTCGGCATCGGCCGGCTCCGCTCCTCCGCTCCCGCGGTTGCTTGCCTGCCGTGCCGTGCCGTGCGTGCCTGGATCGCGTCGCCACCAGACACCAGCACCAACCGTTTCCTCCGCCCCCGCGCTCTCGCATTGAAAGCGGTGGAGGTACGCGCGCGGGCGCGGCGTGGACCGACAGCCTCGCGCACCGCCACGCGCCGGGCGCGACGTGCTGCGTCCCGTGGTCGTGGGCGCGGGCCAGCGTGCGTGACGGGGGTGACGAGTGACGACGCGCCCTCGCCGCCCCTCCGCTCCGCGGTTCGCGCCGCGCCACCACACGCTCGCGACGCTGCCGCTCTTCCGCGCCGGCCCGAGGACCACCACTGGTTTTTTTCGCCGTCCCCGTCCCGATCGAGGCCCGCGTACGCCGAATCGCGTACCAGGCACGGGCGCCGCACCGCACCGCACCGCACACAGTCCTTGTCCATTTGTGAGGTGGGAGAGCGGCGCGCGGTGATCTGGACACCTCGGGGGTGGGGACTGGGGAGTAGAGCTCGTGTGTTGAGGTGTACAGATCGGACGGTTTTGCGTGCAGAGCGAACGCTGTCGGCCTCATCGTCATCGGGGCCTGGCCTAATCACGGGAGCCTTCTCCGTTTCAAAAATCAAAACCAACTTTCTGTTTTGTTGGCGCTTGTTCAGTCTGAACGGAGGAAAAGCTGCTGGGCGGGTAATTTGGCCTTGTTTAGATTGTCTCAAAGTTCTAAGTTTTTTCACTCTCTCTCTATCACATTAATTTTTGGACATATGTATGGAGCATTAAATGTAGATAAAAAAGTAACTAATTGCACAATTTGGTTGTAAATCACGAGACGAATCTTTTGAGTCTAGTTAGTCCATGATAGGACAAAGTTTGTCAAATACAAACAAAATGTGCTATAGTATCCAGATTGCAATTTGCAATCTAAACAAGGCCTTGGTGTGGTCTGCTGAGCGACCACAGCCTGCAGAGCGCGATGTGAGTGATGTACTCGAGCTCAGACATGCCGCTTCAGGTGGTGCCGTGGTGGCACTGGCAGCGAAAAGGTTAGACCGACTATACGATGTTACCTGCGTAGGAATGGTCCAGTCCAGTGAATATAGCCTGAACCTAATCCACAGAAGAATTTTCACACGGAACCTTTCGAAACAAAGGTACGACTCCGAAATTCTCATACGATAGTTTTTTCACACAAAGTGCCTTCTCTTTTCAAGGGGTTGCTACTGGCAACATTCAGAATGGAGTACTCCGTACGTATTTATTTACCGTAGAACCGTTGGAAACGGAAGACACAGTGTTTATTCAGTAAAAGTAGTGGAGTAGTACTACCAGTGCTACTTTTTATAGGCAATGATTGTTTGTTTTAACAGTCTCCGTACATAATTTAGTGGCCATGAGACAGTCATACGGCACGGCACAAGCAAAAGCCGGTACCCGCTGGCAGCTGCAAGCCACAGGCACAGCGTGGAAGTTTCGTGAGGAGGCGCGCGGTTTGGCCGTTGGCGCCGCGCCTGGCCGGCAGCGGCGGGCTGCCGCCTGCACCTGCGCTGCAGTAGTACTGCACCCCACGGACCGCGCACCACCACGCCCACCGAACGTGCGTGCCGGCGCGGCGCCCGCCATCTGCTGCTGGTGACGGATGGATGGTACAGGTGGGCGGCCGCGGGAGCGGTGCTGAGGGGAGGACGAGGACACGCCTTTCTTTTTCCTCTCTCTCTCTATCTCGCGCGACTCGCATGGCGGGTGAGTGGGTCGTCGCTGCCGTGTCTGGCACCAGGTCGCCGCCGGGTCGCTCGCTAACAACTCCTCCTCCGCCCCGTCCTCTAGAACGCGTGGTACGCGGGTCGTGCCTGCGCAGGCCGGCGGTTTCTGCTTGGCGGGCGGGCGACGTCTGAATTCGTTGCGGACGCCGCAGCCACTGACTGACTCGGTCGTGCCGAGCCGAGCCGAGGATCATCAGCGGAAAGTCGGGGGCGTGTCACGTTTGAGGTCCGTGCATGCATCGCCCCCTTCTTTCTCGCAGGCCGCTTTCAACTGTACCTGCAGATGGGTTAACCCTCTGGAGACACGGGTCCACACCGTACGTGTCGGCCCGGCACCGTACCGTGCCGCCGAGAACGAACGTTCGGTCACTGAGGCAGGCAGCACGCAGCAGTAGTTTACTCCTATACTGTACTGTGTCTTCGTGTGCTTGCTTTGACTGGCCCTGACGCTAATCCGCGTAGTAGGTGCCGATTGTGTGAACCCGGCAAGTCCAGCGTGCAGTGTCTCCTCTCCTCTCCCCCGGACGACGGGCCTGCACGGCTGCCAAATGGAGGCCGCGACAGAGGCGAGACGGGGGTGTGGGGACGCACGATCGCTGGAAGGCAGCGAAGGAACGTGCTGGGCCCCGCATCACGTTTGAGGTTCCAGGTGTTACAGCGGCGCTGTATCACGAGTTCAGAACACGGCGCACTGAAATACGCTGGGCTCTCCGCTCCCCTTCAAATGGTCCCTGACGCCACACACTTTCACAAAACGGCAACGCGACTGCCGCCTATGGCTGTATGCGAGACCGATGTTTATTCAATCACAGCTCACCCGCACACAAACTACAGACAGACGCAGCGACGCACTGGCGAAGTTTCGAAGCGATCAAGTTGACACCCACGCGACTGATGAGTGAGTGTGCACAGCAACAGCACCAGCACAACTATACATACCGGGCTCTAGGCCCATATAAATACCAGGCTCTAGGCCCATCTGCCAATCTAACAAAATTCACGTTGCTCAAAAAAAAATCTAACAAAATTCACCCTAAGAGCAAGGCCAGTAATACAGCCAACTGCTAGCTGTAAGGTTTCTTTGTAGTCTTCTCTCAGCCGACCCATATAGTAGATAACTCTTCACTTTTATTACATGGCTCATTTGTCTCTCACAAAGTTTGTTTCTTGTGCCTAAGCTAATATTAAGCTCACAACCCGCTTCTCCTCTCCTCCCATCTCTTCTCCACCTCAGCATTTAGCCAGCTTACACAACATATTATTATACTTGCTCTAAATGAGAGCGAGTACCACGTGAGAGGACTCAAAGGTACCTTCAACACAGTTCAAATTGGCTCCAGAGAAGGGGGCATTAGAAGCTAATCCATAAAAAACACAAACCTACCATTATCAAGGGGGGCTTTTGTGGTTCGCTTTGTTTCCAATGGCCAAACCGCCAAAGGCAAAGAGAGTAATCTTGTAGAAATATACTGATAACAAAACAATTTTGTCGCATGATGAGACTCACATTTTAAAAAATAGAAAACCCTTCAATACGATGTCGGATGAAGATAATTTTTATATATAAATTGTAGACCTCGATGAGATCTACAACTTTATAGTTTAAATTTTTTTCATTTGAGGACAGTAAGATGCTCGAAAAAATAATATAAAATTTCAGCACCATATTTTGTCGCGTGATGAGACTCAAATTTCAAAAAATAGAAAACCCTTCGATACGATGTCGGATGAAGATAATTTTTATATGTAAATTGTAGACCTCAATGAGATCTAAAACTTTGTAGTTTTGAGTTTTTTCATTTGAGAACGTTAAGATGCTCAAAAAAATAATTTAAAATTTCGGCGCCTCTCGAAAATAGAAAACCGCTTTTGAAATCGGCCGAGGACCAAAGTTGTCCGGTTTTGATAGTTGGAGGGTGTTTCTTGACCGGTTTCATAGTTGAAGGTTGAAAATCATACTTTGGCGCAAGTTCAGGGTTGTAAAGTGTACTTTACCCTTGATATAACTATACATTGCAGATAGTAGATCTCCTTTGAGATAACTACTAATAAGTAGTACTAATTATTTTGTTACAAGGCAGCATGATCTGGACATTGGTCCACTGCAATCTCATGTGTGGATGTGAGCTCAGAGCCTTAGGTTAGTAAATAGTGAGGTACTGAACTAAGGATCATTCTTATGGTCAACTGTAACGTTAATTACAAAAACATCGATCTGGCTGAAGCGGACTAATCTTATGAGAGGTGTTCCGATCCAAACAAACAAAGAACGGCAATCCGAAAACTTTTGTAATGTACCATTCCATATAGGCTGTAATATGAAAAGTTGCGATAAACACAGCAGATTGCTAAGAACAAGAGAAGTCACAACTCTGTTGCAAAACCCTCAATGTAGCCTTTCTCCTGTAGAATCTTCTCAGTGACAGAGGGAAATAGTAATGTCTCAGCTTCAGCTTTCTTTTCTGTCCATCAGAGAATCATGCACCAAACCGTGTATTAGTTAACATAACCAAATGCGATGCAATCTTGTCACTATAGACTGAGAGTAGGCACAAGCATCAAAGATGCTGGAACCACAGCTTTCCTTTAGACATAGAGGCTCACCACAGATACTTACAATAAGTTTGCAAAGCACATTTAGATTCATAGCAACAAAATTCTAGAAACGAGCAATCAATGGAATCGATATTTAGTTGACATTTAGCAGGTCTTGAGAGCTGAGATTTGATCACTTAGTATTAATCCCCAAATCTCCACTGCCCATAGCCAAAAAGATATAACCACCAGAAAATGCCATACCACTCAGATATTTCACTGTGCTTTAGCTAGAATTAAGTTAAGTAAAAAAGATATGCAATAGAAGATAATGGAACAATTAGCTGAAAGTAAATTCACTTCTAGAAGAGGAGACCTGCCCATTATAACCGTAAAAAACCCAAAATCACCACATTATCAAACCAGAGTAAATTCCTCGTACTGAGTACTAACAACGCTGAAGAGGGTTTGGGCTTTGGACAGTAACAAATTGGAAGCATGGTATATCTTCAAGAACCACGAGAAACGTTGAGATTGAATGAAAATGCAATAAATTACACATCCACTTAAAACCTGGCCGTCCTCCACTCCAGACTTATGCTGATCTGGCTTCATGGAACATTATTTGTTGCTGCTCTACTACTAAAAGCAGGAGTGGCCGTTGTCATCTGTCTATAGTCTCGCTGCAGCTTCCTCTTTCTCCCACTGCACAGCTGCTCAATTCCAGCAGCCATGGCCGAGACGAACGGCCTGTGGGGATGGTGGATGACGTCCAGGAACACACCGGCAGGGTGCGAGAAAGGCCTCGAGGCCATCAAGCTCGCGTGCTTCACAGACGCGGAGCACAACGGCAAGACCGTAAGACATGTCCCTCTGCATAAACCACCACCTTCACACCTTCAAGTTGAGATCGTTGGAGCCACCACTGATGATGCATCACATGTATAATATATGTGCAGAACGTGATACTAGATGTCGGTGAAGGTGAGGCATCAGGTGGTGGCCAGGATCATGCACCACTTTACTGTCGAGGTGAAGGAGAAGAGCAGCGGCAAGAAGCTGTACAAGGCCAAGGTGTGGGCGGTGTGGAAAAACTTCAAGCAGCTGCAGAGCTTCGAGCCCATCAGGGATGCCGCAGTCACCTGACCTGAGGTACAAGTTCTTTCACAGGTGTAGCACAAAAAATAGGAAGGAATAACACTGAAATAGCTTTGCAAAACCTGCACTAGCAAGTGGTGATCACTGCTGGAAGTTTTCCCTTATGCTTGGATAACCATGTTTCAGGAAATAAAGGTGTCATCTCCCAGTGCGATGATGTGTTTTCCCCTGATGGCTCACAGGCTTTTGGCTGGAGGCTGCTGGAGCATAACAATGAAAGAATTTAGTTGTTGGACATGAAATACATCTCACTGGAAAAGTATACTATGCTGAATAAACCAGCATCTTACCAGATCTATGATATATGAAAAAATATTGACTCCTGTCATGGAATGAGCTGTGCTAAGTAATCTGAAAGTCTTCTAGCTTTATTTCTTGCCACACATACATCCAGCAAGATCGTCCTCAACTATCCAATGAAGCATAGACATAATTAACATTAAACTGGAGAGCAACTGGAATGTACGACTGCTACTATATGCAAAAGCACTACCTGTTGAGCGAATCTAACTTTGGAACATTACAGTCAACTAGTCAAGCAACCTTAAACCTCTGGTACATTATAAGCTATACATCTGCAGCTTCAGTGGCTATGATACGCATGATACGTGAGAATTTCTACAGAGTTAAGCCCAACCTACAATTGTCCTGCTATCCTACTTATCCACTCTGAAGCTATAAAGGCAGAGCTAGTTTTGATTGTCATAATCCTCATCCTCTCCAATCTATGGTTTTTTGACAAAGCAAACTGGACAGGGCCCATCTCCATATTGTTCATGTCAGGCAGTTCCCAAGCACCCAGAAAGTGGAACAGATGGTTCTGTAGTGGCTGCAATGGAACTAGTTGCTGGAGCAGTTAGTCCTAAATTGGCTGCAGCTAAATTAGTTGCTAGAGCTGATGACTGGGCTTGGGGTCGCACTGTAATCTCATCCTCTTCATCAGTTGGATCTAAATTCAAGTCAATGTTCCTTAGGGAAGCCCTGGCACTGCTCATAACAAGTCCTGCTTTGTGAGTCATCACAGGTCCAACACTCGCTTGTGCCCTGCGTTTTCGCAAGAGTTTTGACACAAGCTCCTCACCCATCGCCCGCAAGAGCTAACACACAACCCTACCAGAAGTTTTAGCGGGCTGGAGGGATATCGCGGAAGGATGCATTGTGATGGAACTAGCAAACATGCCCAGCGTTGCCATGGGACATATAGAATAGCCTATCATGCGATCACTTTGCGGCTTGGAGATTTATTCAAAGATCGTGGAATATGAGTGAGTGCTATGCATGGACGGGCGCTACTTGATCGCGTCATGTGTTCAAATCCGTCTTGGGATCGAAAACTCAACCCAATTCATGGACTCACGCTACTCTAACTCGCTGTGCACGAGAGTGGCGAACCATGGAAACACTATGTACTTCAATACTATATGGGAAATCATGCTCGTGCGTTGCTACGGGACGTATAGCTTGTTGTGCAATCACTTGGACAACTTGTGGTTTGAAGATTTATCCAACGATCATGTCATCTGTTCTAATTCGTCAAGTAATTAAACTTTGTATCATGCTTGGATGAATGTTGCTTTAACTGAAATGGCCACATGAGGCTTGATGATTTATTGATTGTGTCATGCGCTCCAATTCATCTTGGGATTGAGTGTCGCACACGCTGCTCTAACTCATATAGACACATGGGAAAGTGACACATCACAAAAATAATACATATTCCAATTTGTCTTGGTGAGTCAACGCATGTCCAACACTTGCTTGAGCCCTGCGTCTTCGCAATAGAGTTTTGGCAGAAGCTCTTCACCCAGTATTGCACGCAAGGGCTAATACATAGCCCTAACAGAACTTTTCGCGAAACGGAGGGATAGAGCGGAAGGATGCATTGTGAAACAAGACATATAGCTTATCGTGTGATCTCCATGCGGCCTGGAGATTTATTCAAGGATCATGTCATGCATTGTGATTCGTTTTGGAATCTGACAGAGTGCCATACCTGGATGTGTGCAGCTTGATTGCGTCATGCTGATTGAACTCCTTCCCTCGCACATGCACAAGAGAGTGGCAGACTAGGGGAACTCTCCATACTTTAATATTATACAAGCAAACATGCTCGTACGTTGCAACAGGATGTACAACTTGTTGCGCAGTTACCTGGACGACTCGCCGCTAGATTTATCCAACGATCATGTCATGTCTTCTAATTCATCAAAGAATTAGACTCTGTATCGTGCTTAGATGCACAATGCTTTGACTTGTATAGGCATAGGAGGCATGGAGATTTATCGATTGTCATGTGCTCCAATTCGTCTTGGGATTAGACTCTACATCATGTCTACACACGCTAACTTATACAGACACAAGAGTGGCACACCACGAAAACTATACATATTCCAATTCGTCTTGGTATCGAACTCCACACCGAGCCTTAAGCACGAGAGAGTGAAGGGCCATGGAAATGCTCTATACTTAGGTAGCAACATCGCAAGGGATTTCAACTCCCTTGTCATTCTCGAAGTGATCAGGTAGGATGGAAGGACGCAATGCAATAGCCATGCGCAAGGAATTTTGGGTCATTCTCGGCGCCTCGACGATTTGGAACCAGCAGACCACTGTCATCTTCAAGAACGGTGCCCCCTTCCAGACGATGCAGGCTACTCACCTATGACGCCTTGCTAGTGCCATGGGTTGTGGTCATTTTTTTGTCATCTTCAAGAACGCCTCCCCTCCCCATTAGAGACGGATGGAAGGACACGTTGCAATAGCCATGCGCAAGGAATTTCGGGTCATTCTCGGTGCCTCGACGATTTGGAACTTGCAGACCACTGCCATCTTCAAGAACGGCTCCCCCCCCTTCCAGACGATGCAGGCTACAGACGACGATGCCTTGCTAGTGCCATGGGTTGTGGTCATTTTTCTATTATATAAGCACAAGAATGAATCTAATTTGGAAAACTAACTGGTTGTAACAAACTTTCTTCTTAATCCAATGACACATTTCTCACGCTTGTTCAAGAAAAAATGGTCACAACTTTGGCAAGCTAGAGAGAAAGATCTAGCTACTCAACAAGGATAGGGGCATCGATAACCATGCCCAAGCAAAGGCAACAAAGGAGCGACCAAACAAACTAATGCAACGGTAATACAAAGAGTTGAACAATGACATATTTGATGGAGTTAAAGCAACGAAGTATCCATTGGCCATGGAGAAAAATGCCATGGTGGTAGTCCTCTATCAAAAGGGTAGAGAGAGACGTCGAGCATCAAGCCGTCTCAATTACTTATGACATGATAAGGGCCTCTACCACAAAGGTCACAATCATATGTTGAGTAGGGTTCCACAATGAGGCTGAATATTTATTCCTAATGTATGTTCACTCTCTTTCTAGAAGCTAGGTCATATCCACAACTCTTTACATCCTCACTTGCAATAGTGCTCCATGTCAAAGTATTGATCCTCCCTCGCCATTTTTTATACTAACAACCGAAAAAGTTGCAGTTAAGCTATCCCACCCATCTTTCTCTATATTAGTGCACATGTGATATGTACTAAGAAAATTAATAATATGGCCTCATGCCCCTACTAGTCTTTTTCTTGCCACGGTATTGAACTATATGACATCTACTAGTAAATTGTAGTTGACTATAAATTATGAAGACACACTTTAAGAATGTGTCTTCTATTCAAACACTATAACACAGAATAAAAGAGAACACTTCTCAACTTAGAAAGCATAAAACAAAAGGGACAAAAAGCATAAAACAAAAGGGACAAAACAATACACCAAGCATAGGAGGAGAAAAGAGTAAGCATCATTGTTTAACACACATTCGATAACCAGACATGCAGTTAAGGTTGTTCTTGGCTGCATTAGATGCCATCACATTTAACATGCAAACATAAACTAAAATCTACCATCTCCAGTTACTCTAAGGGAGTTCAGATTGAAGTCTGCAGAATCAACCAGGTTTAAGCTACAAAATATATTATTTAGAAACGACTGCCATACCAATATTAACTTGCTGGGCCTACAAATGAAGGTTAACCAGTTTGGTACGACATAAGGCTCAAGCTGCCATCACCATCAAGCTCAAGCTCCCATCTCAGTGCTGCTGTACTTGAAGGTTGGATGACATGCTATGCTGTGCCTATCAACATATGCCTGTGATTGAATAGACAGAAGTAAAATAATGTGAGAGCTGATTGCTTGCATTAAACTGGAAGTGCAAGAAATTTACCTTCACAAGTTTTTCTATCTTTGGTCCACAGGTGGCTATGTACTTGGTAATCAATTCTTCAGTAGTTGGTACTTGATTTGGCTCAATCGAGTCCACAACCTTCTCGACAGATTTTTTCACTACCAGTCTATGAGCATCTTTACTCAGATTGCCTTTTTTCCATATTGGTTTGACCAACTCCTTTATATGTTCCGCCAAATGAAAGCGAAAGTCCCTTGTTTTCTCATTGTTATAAGCTGCATCCTTTTTTCTGCCATAAGCTTTGAACTTGATAATATCATCCAAGCTAGAGCTGCGTCCTCTATCAGGAGCAATCAAGCAAGCAGGTGCATTTGCGTATTGATTTGTATGCTGACTTGAAATGTTGCTGGATATATTGGAGGGCTTGAGATTATTTGTATTCCCAACTTTAGGAGGTTCAACATAGTCAACAAATGGGTCATATTGACTTTCTGAAGGTGTTGTATTATCAGGAAAACTAAAAGAAGGTACAAAAGGCACTGATGTTTCCCAGACCACATCCTTGATTGGAGAGTGGGGCCCAACTAGAATTATATAAGGTTCAGGTTCACTGCCCACAGGCAATGCAGGTCCAGAACTAGAAGTACCACAGCCCTTTCCAATATCAAGGTATCTATGGAGATCAGCCTTCTCAATATCAGATGTGAACAGATGATGGGACTGTATTCCCAGATGAGAAGTTGCTAGAAGAGATGGGCTACCGAAAGAACATTCAGAGGTAGCAAAGCAAGGATTTCTGGACCCTGCTAAGCTATGTGAGCCGTATGAAGCATGGAATGAGTGATGTTCTTTCTGATGTATGTTAGGAATAGTCATTGTCGCTCCACCATATGCTGACAGCTTCTCACCGAGTTGGAGAGGATCAGATGAAACAGGCAAGCCAAACGATTGACATGGATAGTCTGAAAGGTAAGTTCTTGAGACATGGGAATCACTATCACTGCTTCCCTTGTCCGTGCCAAACTGAAAGTTACCTCCATCTAATCTTGGATAGGTACCTCTAGCATCCAAATAGTTTTCAGCGACCAAACCAATATGGTGTCCCATGAAACGTTTGTTGTTCTTCTCATGAACTACTGGATTCTGCGCCAGCTCATTTGCATGAGCAGTCGGCTTTTCAGTCAATGAATCACCAATGCTGACAGGCATCCTTTGTGAAACCCTAGGATTGGGAGAGCTGTGTTTACCAGCAAGATGTGCCGACATCTGATTATCTTTGCCAAACGCATAAATAAGATTCCGGTACATTTCATCTTTTGATAAACCCTTTGAATCCTTGAACTGAGGCAATTTCAAGTCAGATTTATGTTGTACTTGAGATCCTTCTTCAAAACCTATGCACAGCAGGGAGCAATAAGAAGTTGGTTCTGTGATAGCAAGTTGTTGACCACAGATTGCCCTAGTTAGGAAGTGTTAGATAATCTACTGCTACCTTGTGTGAACACAGCAAGGGAAGACGGCGCCGAAAAGGCCCTCTGCTGTGATACTGTAGCCGCTGCAGGTGCAGACGCTCATGCAGAGGCCGGCGCAGAGTCAGCCCTGCTGTGTTATCTAGTTACTGTTGTAGCATGTACGCTGTACTAGGACTAGATAGACAGAGTTGTATAAATAAACTATCACGGCAACTCAGTAAAGTGAGTTCAGATTTGCCATCTCCCATACAGGGCTTCGGCTAACGCTGGTGTCTTGTACTGTGTGTGTATGCTTTGTTCTCCCTCTTCTTCAACCTCTAGCCATAGTGTGTGGGGACGGACAACACTTGTTTGTGGTTGGCTTAGCTAGTGGGTGCTCGGCAACACTAGCGGGTGCTCGGTAAGACTGGTGACTGCTTCACTCACCTGAGCCGGTGATCCTGTGGGCTAACAAGTGGCTAGATAGATAGAGTTGTATAAATAGACTACCATGGCAACTCAGTAAAGTGAGTTCAGATTTGCCGTCTCCCATACAGGGCTTCGGCCAACGCTGGTGTCTTATACTGTATGTGTATGCTCTGTTCTCCCTCTTCTTCAACCTCTAGGCATAGTGTGTGGAGACAGACAACGCTTGTTCGTGGTCGGCTTAGCTAGTGGGTGCTCGACAACACTAGCGGGTGCTCGGCAAGACTGGTGAGTGGTTCACTCACCTGAGCCGGTGATCCTGTGGGCTAACAAGTGGTATCAAAGCCGTACAAGCGCCGTCGCCAGACTAACCGCTGGCGATGACGGGTGGTTCGGAGATGGACGACAGCAGTGGCACTATTGTGGCTGTCCAGCCACGACCGGAGGTCGTTGTTCGCATGGTGCGGGAGGTCAGCGACACCAGTTGGCCGACGCTGACTCGCACCAACTATGGAGAGTGGTAGGTGACCATGAAGGTCAAGCTCAGAGCCCGACGGCTCTGGAATGCTCTTGACAAGGGCATCGACAATGAGAAAGATGACATGTCAGCGTTGGAGGCTATCATCGCTGCTGTACCGACGGAGTACAGGGAGCTATTGGGGGCGAAGATCTCGATGAAAGCTCTAGTTTAGTTTTGGTGAATTAATGAAACCCTAAGTGCTAACCTAGTTTATCAAGTGATCATGAGATATGTAGCACACACTCCAAGTGGTGAAGCAAATGAAGATCATTGCATGATGAAGACGATGCCATGGTGATGATCAAGTGCTCGGACTTGGAAAAGAAGAAAAACAAAAACAAAATGCTCAAGGCAAAGGTATAAACCATAGAAGCTATTTTGTTTTGGTGATCAAGACACTTAGAAAGTGTGATCACATTTAGGTTTGATAGCCGTACTATTAAGAGGGGTGAAACTCGTATCGGAATGCGGTTATCAAAGTACCACTAGATACTCTAACTCATTGCATATACATTTAGGATCTAGTGGAGTGCTAACACCCTTGAAAATGTTTATGAAAATACGCTAACACATGAGCACAAGGTGATACACTTGGTGGTTGGCACATTTGATCAAGGGTGGTGAAGTTTAGGTGCAAGGGTAAGAAACTCCACCGGGGGAGTGTCCGCCCGTAGAGTGCGGACAGTCCGACGGAGCCATCGGCGCCCTAGACAGAAAAGATGGAGGTCACTGTGAGTGACCGGACGCTGGCCTCGGTTGGACCGGAGCGTCCGGTCAGTGGTAGCAGAGGACGTGCATTTTGGTCTCATGACCGGA
Source organism: Miscanthus lutarioriparius (assembly GCA_904845875.1). Classification (NCBI taxonomy): domain Eukaryota; kingdom Viridiplantae; phylum Streptophyta; class Magnoliopsida; order Poales; family Poaceae; genus Miscanthus; species Miscanthus lutarioriparius. Next base: position 69,715 of record CAJGYO010000221.1, read on the forward strand.
CGTTGGGTCGCTATGCAACTGGACGCTGGCAGGGTGCGTCCGGTCAGTGCTGACGTACGCTGACGTGGGGCACACAGAGGAGACACTATGTGACCGGACGCTGGTTGTGTCCGGTCAAGCATGACCGGACGCGTCCGGTCAGAAAAAATCACGTTTGGAACCTTACTGGAAACGACCGGACGCTGAAGTCCAGCGTCCGTTTACTTTCTAACTGACACGTTCGGTCAGCAGACGACCGTTGAAATCTGACGAACAGTATTTGAAGCAGGGGACACATGGCGTGAATCACGTGACCGGACGCTGAGGGCCAGCGTCCGGTCGATCAGACGAGAGCGTCCGGTCACCCCATGCTGTGCCCAGTGAAAGGGTACAACGGCCCTATTTCATATGGGCTTCTATTTAAGCCCTATGGCCGGCTCAAGCTCTCACTCTTGGCCATTTGCATTGACATAGCAACCTTGTGAGCTTAGCCAAAGCCCTCCCACTCATTTCCATCATAGATTAAACATCTTTGTGAGATTAGGAGAGAATCCAAGTGCATTGCTTGAGTGTTTGCATCTAGAGGCACTTGGTGTTCGTATTTCGCTACGGGATTTGCTCATTACTCTTGGTGGTTGCCGCCACCTAGACGGCTTGGAGCAGCGAGGATCGTTGAGCGGAGGGTGGTGATTGTCTCCGGCTCCGATCGTGGTGATTGTGAGGGGTTCTTGACCTTTCCCCGATGGAGCGCCAAAAGGTACTCTAGTGGATTGCTCGTGGCTTGTGTGATCCTCATCTTGTGTTGGTTGTGCGGCACCCTATTGAAGGTTTGGCGTGTGAAGCCAATTAGCGCGTGAACCTCCAAGTGAGTGAATCGCCACAACGAGGACTAGCTTGCCGGCAAGCAAGTGAACCTCGGTAAAAAATCATTGTGTTCATCATTGATTCCGAGGTGATTGGTCTTCATTGTTATTCATCCTTGTGATTGATTGGTTCCTTCATCTACACGGCGGTATAACTTTCTTGATCACTCTCTTTACATTACCGCAAACTAGTTGTCAAGCTCTTTAGTGTAGTTAGTTGTGAGAGCTTGCTTGGTTGGTTGGTGTGGCTCTTTAGTTAGCTTTTGAGAGCACACTAACATAGGATAGTGTTATAGCTATTGTGTGAATAGATACTATCTAAACTAGGATTGTGATAGGTGGCTTGCATTTTGAGTAGACTAGCGCAATATTTGCTTCGCCTCTTAATTGTCTAACCGTGTTGTTAAGTGTTGTTGTAGAATTTTTATTAGGCTATTCACCCCCCTCTAGCCATTAGGACCTTTCAAGTGGTATCAGAGCTGAGGTCACCGTTATTTGAGGCTTAACAACCTTCGGTGTTAAAATGGCTTAAATCAACAACACCAAGAAGCCATCCCAATTTGATGGCTCAAATTATCCCTATTAGAAGGCTAAGATGACAATATATATCAAGTCAATCAATAGGAAGATTTGGAAGGTGGTAGAAACAAAAATTGAGATAGAAGATGAAGAGGCTCCCACCATAGCCGTAGAATTGCTACTCTAAAACAATGACATTGCTCTTAGTGCTATCCATGATACTTTGAACGAGAGAACATTTGAGCAAATCAAGAACATTGAGAGAGCTCATGAGGCATGGAAGAAATTGGAAGAATCATTTGAGGGCACTAAGGCAATCAAGGGTGCAAAGGCATACATTCTCAAGGATAAATTTTCTAGTTTCAAGATGAAGGAAGATGAGAGTGTGCCAGACATGTTCCATCGGATGAAAGTGATTGTAAATGATCTCAAGGCACTTGGTGAGAAGATAGAGGATAAGGAATTCTCAAATAAGTTCTTGAGATGCTTACCCTCAAGATTTGGTACATTGGTTACTATTCTAGTGAGGTCCGGTTTGGATACAATGACACTAAATCAAATCTTGGGAGATATCATGACCGATGATGCTTATAGAGATGATGATGAGAAGGAAGAAAAGAGGGAGAAGAAAGATGAGAAGAAGGATGACAAGAAGAAGAGCATGGCATTCAAAGCCACATCATCTAAGGGAAAAGCCAAGCAAGAAACATCAAGTGAAGATAATGATTCATGGGATGATGATGATGATGAGAAGATGGCTCTCTTTGTCAAGAGATTTGGCAAGTTCATGGTGAAGAAGGGCTACCGTGCAAGAAGAAAGAAGTCTTCATCCAAGAACAAAGGTGAGTCAAGAAGGTGCTTCAAATGTGGAAGCAAAGATCATCTTGTTGCCCAATGTCCATACAATAACGACAATGATGATGACAACAAGAAGAACAAGAAGAAGGAGAAGAAGGACAAGATAGGCTACAAGAAGAAGAAGGGTGGTTCATATGTAGTCACGTGGGATAGTGATGCCTCCTCAAGTGATGATGATGATAGTGATGATGACAAGACCACCAAGAAGAAGGTGTTTGCAAGCATTGCAATCAATGAGAAGCCTTCTCTCTTCAAATCTCCATCATGCTTCATGGCTAAGGCCACTAAGGTACAATCTTGTGATGATGAAAGTAATGAAGAACATGATGATGAAAATGAACATGAAAATGAAAATGATAGTGATAGTGATAATGATGAACCTACTAAGGATGAATTATTTGACATGCTAGAAGATGCTAGAGAACACTTTGACATCAAAAGAAGGGAATGCAAAAGTTTGCGTAAGGAAATAAAAGCCCTTAAGTAAGCTTTTGATGAGCTCAATACATCTCATGAGAGGCTAGAGGAAGCCAATGAGAAGCTTAGCAAAGCTCACAAAAAGCTTGAAAAGGCTCATTCTTCTTTGCTTGATGAGCAAAATAAAAAGAAGCATGTTGATACTTGTGATGTAGGTTTAACTTGTGATATAATTGATGAATCACTATCTATGCCTATCATTGCACCTTCTACTAACCCTTCTTGTAGCACTTCCACTTCCACCTCATCTAGTAGTGATGGTCTCACTTGTGATGCCTCACTAGTGGTTGAGAATAAGAATCTCAAGAAGGAGGTTAACAAGCTCACTCACACTTTGGCTAAGGCCTATGGTGGTGAGGACCGCTTGCTTATGTGCTTGGGTAGCCAAAGAGCTTCTCTCTATAAAGAGGGATTGGGCTATACCCCCAAGAAAGGCAATGCGGCCTTTGCTCCTCACAAGACTAGTTTTGTGAAGAACAATGGTCAGTTTTACACTAGTTGCAAACAAGTTGGTCATAAAGAGCAAGAATGCACAAACAAAAGCAAAAATGCTAATGTATCCTCCATTAAGCTTAATTCTTCCTATATGCTTATTAAGGGTACAAATGGTGTAAAGGCTAAGTTCATTGGCAAACCATGGATGGGCTCGAAGAAGAAAGCCATTTGGGTGCCAAAGAGCCTAGTGACTAACCTTTAAGGACCCAAGCAAGTTTGGGTACCTAAAAGGAATTGATCTTCTTTTGTAGGTCAATTATAAAGCCGGAGGAAGGTATTGGGTTCTTGATAGTGGGTGCACTCAACACATGACCGGTGATGCAAGAATGTTCAACTCAATCAACATCAATGGCAATGATGGATATGATAGTATCACATTTGGTGACAATGGCAAAGGCAAGGTCAAAGGGCTTGGTAAGATTGCAATATCCAATGACATGAGCATATCCAATGTGTTGCTAGTAGAGAGCTTGAATTTTAATTTGCTATCCGTGGCTCAATTATGTGATCTTGGATTTAAGTGCATATTTGGGGTAGATAATATAGAAATCATAAGTGTAGATGGCTCCAATTTGATCTTAAAGGCTTTAGATATGAGAATCTATACTTGGTTGATTTCAACGCTAGTGAAGCTAGATTGTCTACATGCTTATTCACTAAGTCAAGTATGGGTTGGTTATGGCATAGAAGGCTTGGTCATGTTGGAATGAAACAATTGAATAGATTGGTCAAGCATGACTTAGTTAAAGGCTTGAAAGATGTTGTGTTAGAAAAGGATAAGCTTTGTAGCTCTTGTCAAGCCGGCAAACAAGTTGGAAACACCCATCCTAAGAAAAGCATAATGAGCACTAGTAAAGCATTTGAGTTATTGCACATGGATTTATTTGGGCCAACACAATACACTAGCATTGGTGGTAAAAAATATGGTTTTGTAATAGTGAACGATTATACTAGATACACATGGGCATTCTTTCTAGTGGACAAAAGTGATGTGTTTGCAACATTCAAATCATTTGTCAAAGGCATTCACAATGAGTTTGAAACAACCATCAAGAGAGTTAGAAGTGACAATGGTAGTGAGTTCAAGAACACTAGAATTGATGAATTGTGTGATGAATTTGTAATTAGACATCAATTCTCGATCAAGTACACTCCACAATCAAATGACCTTGTTGAGAGAAAGAATAGAACACTCATTGATATGGCAAGGTCTATGCTTAGTGAGTACAATGTGAGTCAATCCTTTTGGGCCGAAGCTATCAACATGGCTTGCTATTGTAGCAACCGCCTCTATTGTCACCGATTGAAAGAGAAGACACCATATGAGCTCTTGAATGGTAGAAAGCCCAACATTGCATATTTTCAGATCTTTGGTTGCAAATGCTATATCTTGAAGAAAGACACTAGATTGGGCAAGTTTGACAAGAAATATGATAAAGGATTCATACTTGGTTATTCCACTACAAACAAAGCATATAGAGTTTGGAATTTGGATAGTGGTACTCTTGAGGAAGTTCATGATGTTGAATTTGATGAAGCCAAGGGTTCACAAGTAGAGAATGAGAACTTGGAAGATGTTAAGAGGCATTCAACTTTCAAATGCCATGAAGAACATAGAAATTGGTGAATTGAGGCCCAGGCAAGTGAATGATGATGAAGATGATCAAGTGCAAGTGCTCTCCAACTCAAATATGCAAGATGATACACATCAAGCTAGTACAAGTGGCTCTCATGACAATGAACAAGATCAAGTGGCTAGTACATCATCTCTACCCAATGATCAAGCAAGTGCAAGCAATCAAGTTCTAATCCTCCAACCAACCAATGTTGCAAGGGATCATCCATTGAACACTATAATTGGAGATATTTCTAGAGGTGTATAAACAAGGTCAAGATTGGCATAAATTTGTGAACACTTCTCATTTGTGTCATTCATTGAACTAAAGAAGATAGATGAAGCTTTGAAGGATGTTGATTGGGTGAATGCCATGCATGAAGAGTTGAATAACTTCACAAGAAATCAAGTATGGAAATTAGTAGAGAGACCAAAGGGACACAATGTGATTGGAACCAAATGGGGTCTTTAGAAACAAGCAAGATCAGGATGGGATAGTAGTGAGGAACAAAGCAAGATTGGTAGCACAAGGCTATACACAAGTTGAAGGTCTTGACTTTGGAGAAACATATGCCCCGGTTGCTAGATTGGAAGCAATTAGAATCTTGCTAGCCTATGCTTGTGCCCACAACATCAAGCTCTATCAAATGGATGTTAAGAGTGCATTTCTCAATGGTTACATCAATGAAGAAGTATATGTTGAGCAACCTCCCGGTTTTGAAGATGACAAGAAGCTCAACCATGTGTACAAGTTGAAAAAGGCATTGTATGGCTTGAAGCAAGCACCTAGAGCATGGTATGAGAGATTGAGGGACTTTCTACTCTCTAAAGGGTTCACAATGGGCAAGGTTGACACCACTCTTTTCATCAAGAAGATTGGAAAAGATCTATTTGTATTGCAAATCTATGTTGATGACATCATATTTGGATCAACCAATCAAGATTTTTGTGATGAGTTTGAAAAGATAATGGCTAATGAGTTTGAGATGTCCATGATTGGAGAGTTGAGTTACTTCCTTGGTCTTCAAATCAAGCAATTGAAAATGGTACTTTTGTGAGTCAAGGCAAGTATATCAAGGACATGATCAAGAAGTTTGGCATGAGTGATAGCAAAGTCATTAGCACCCTAATGGGAACCAATGGCAACTTGGATAGTGATGCAAGTGGAAATATGGTGGATCAAAAGTTGTATCGGTCTATGATTGGAAGCCTACTCTATGTGACCGTATCAAGGCCGGATGTCATGTTTAGTGTATGCATGTGTGCAAGATTTCAATCCTCACCAAGAGAAAGTCATTTGAAGGCTACAAAGAGAATATTGAGGTACTTGAAGCATACACCAAATGTTGGCTTGTGGTATCCCAAAGGAGCAAAGTTTGAGCTAGTTGGTTACTCCGACTCGGATTATGCGGGATGCAAGGTGGAAAGGAAGAGCACCTCGGGCACATGTCAATTATTGGGAAGATCACTTGTTTCATGGTCATCAAAGAAGCAAAATAGTGTTGCATTATCAACCGCCGAAGCCGAATACATATCCACTGGTAGTTGTTGTGCACAAATACTTTGGATGAAGACCACCTTGAGTGACTTTGGAATCAAGTTCAAGAAAGTGCCATTGCTATGTGATAATAAGAGTGCAATCAAGTTAACCAACAATCTGGTTCAACATGCAAGAACAAAGCACATTGATGTCCGCCACCATTTCATAAGAGATCACCAACAAAAAGAGGACATTTGCATTGAGAGTGTAGGCAACGAAGATCAACTTGCCGATATATTCACCAAGCCATTGGATTTGAAAAGGTTTTGCAAGCTTAGGAATGAGTTGAACATATTGGATTTCTCAAATATGTGTTGATGCACCCCACTTATATGGCATGCCTCTCCTTCGAACAATCCAAGGTAAAAGTTGATTGGCATGGCATACATCCTTGCTAAGGACATGTTTAGTGCATCTAGTCATCTCTCCATTTTATTAGGCTCATTCATGAAAACCAAATGAATTTGATGTTTATATGGTATCACTATTGTTTCTATGCTTGACTTGATCTAGTGATAGCATATGACATGTTTGTGGGCTTATAAACCTAGTGTTTAATCAAGAAAATAAGCTCTAAGTGTTTAACTCAACATGGTACAAGATAACCCTTATTAGGAGGTGTGAAGAAACTTGTCCTTGGATCAAACCGAGTTAAATATCTTTGGCAAATATTCTAGTTTGAACCAAATTTGGGAATATAATCCCCACCCCATTGATTGACATTGATAATCTCAACATATCCACCTTTTAAACCTTTATGGTCATTGATGACAAAGAGGGAGAGAAACAAAGATATAAGTGATAGGGGGAGAAATAACAAAGAAATTAGTACATGGGAGAGAAACAAAAGATATTAGTGATATTAGTGTACTAAGATTGTGAAAAGACAACGAAGGGGAAGAACTTGACATAGGGGGAGAGATATGATAAAGGAAAGGAATCAATTAAAATCTTGAGCACACAAGTAGGGGGAGCAAGCTCATGAACTTGTATGGTGCATTTGAATGTGCATTTCATATGTTTGTTTGCATAACACAAGTTTTAAATTTCAATATCCATGCTTGTGTGGTGTATGCTAGTTGTAGGTTTGAACGATGAAATGAAAAACTAGCATGCATAGGACATCTAATGGCTTCATTTCCAAGTGTTGTTTCCTAGTGGTATCAAGCTAAACATGATGCTAAGGATGGTATATTAGTGCACTCTGATTGGTATCACGCTTCAAAGGTCCATCTTTTATACCTTAGCATCATTTGGTGGACATTGTCTCCTACATTTTCTATCTAAGCATATGTGCAAGCTTCAATCCAAACTCTTAGCACATATGTAGGGGGAGCAATTGCTACCATATAGGATTCATGAAACTTGTCCATATCCTTTTACACATGGTAAATATGCTTGGACAAGCAACATGGATTCAATTGAATTTTAATTTATATCTTTGTATAAGGGTTGTCATCAATTACCAAAAAGGGGGAAATAGAAAGCTCTAGTTTGGTTTTGGTGAATTGATGAAACCCTAAGTGCTAACCTAGTTTATCAAGTGAACATGAGATAGGTAGCACAAACTCCAAGTGGTGAAGCAAATGAGGATCATTGCATGATGAAGACGATGCCATGGTGATGATCAAGTGCTCGGACTTAGAAAAGAAGAAAGAGAAAAACAAAAAGCTCAAGGCAAAGGTATAAACCATATGAGCTATTTTGTTTTGGTGATCAAGACACTTAGAGAGTGTGATCACATTTAGGTTTGATAGCCGTACTATTAAGAGGGGTGAAACTCGTATCGGAATGCGGTTATCAAAGTGCCACTAGATGCTCTAACTCATTGCATATGTATTTAGGATCTAGTGGAGTGCTAACACCCTTGAAAATGTTTGTGAAAATACGCTAACACATGTGCACAAGGTGATACACTTGGTGGTTGGCACATTTGATCAAGGGTGGTGAAGTTTAGGTGCAAGGGTAAGAAACTCCACCGGGGGAGTTGAAAGCTCTAGTTTGGTTTTGGTAAATTGATGAAACCCTAAGTGCTAACCTAGTTCATCAAGTGATCATGAGATAGGTAGCACACTTCAAGTAGAGAAGCAAATGAAGATCATAACATGACAATGGTGATAGCATGGAGATGATCAAGGGCTTAAACTTGAAGAGAAGAAAGAGAAAAACAAAAAGCTCAAGGCAAAGGTATAACTTGTAGGAGCTATTTTATTTTGGTGATCAAGACACTTAGAGAGTGTGATCACATTTAGGTTTGATAGCCGTACTATTAAGAGGGGTGAAACTCGTATCGGAATGCGGTTATCAAAGTGCCACTAGATGCTCTAACTCATTGCATATGCATTTAGGATCTAGTGGAGTGCTAACATCCTTGATTCGGCGCTTTCGAGAAAATGAAATGTCTATTTTCTATTGCGTCGGATGCAAAATTCTTGGTGGTTGGCACACTTGAGCAAGTGTGAAGAAGTAAGAGTTGAAATGGAGTTGATCGAAATGATCTTTGGCGTCGGTCTCTTGGCCGGATATTTGGAGTCACTCAATGACCGGACTTGAAAAGGTGCGTCCGAGCCGGTGTCGAGCAACAAGATGGCTAGGGGTTGAGCACGGATATTGGTTGCTGCGTCCGATCAAGGTGGACCGGACGCGTCCGATCGAAAAAACATGCCTCGGGGAGCTTACTGGAAACGACCGGACGCTGGGGCTTCAGCGTCCGGTCAGTTTTACCAGATCGTCTGGTCAGCTTCGCGACCATTGAAATCTGACGAACAGCATTTGAAGCAGGGGACATGTGGCGTGAATCACGTGACCGGACGCTGAGGGCTAGCGTTCGGTCGATCGGACCGGAGCGTCCGGTCACCCCGCGTTGTGCCCAGTGAAGGGGTACAACGGCTCTATTTCACTAGGGCTCTATTTATAGCCCCATGGCCGGCTCAAGCTCATACTTTTGGCCATTTCTATTGACATAGCATACTTGTGAGCTTAGCCAAAGCCCTCCCACTCATCTAGATCATTGATTCATCATCATAGTGAGATTGGGAGTGAATCCAAGTGCATTGCTTGAGTGATTGCATCTAGAGGCACTTGGTGATTGTGTTTCACTGCGAATTTCACTTGTTACTCTTGGTGGTTGCCGCCACCTAGACGGCTTGGAGCAGCAAGGATCATTGAGTGGAGGAGGTGATTGTCTCCGACTCCGATCGTGGTGATTGTGAGGGGTTCTTGACCTTTCCCCGGCGGAGCGCCAAAAGGTACTCTAGTAAATTGCTTGTGGCTTGTGTGATCCTCATCTTGTGTTGGTTTATGCATGCACGCTATTGAGGGTTTGGTGAGTGATGCCAATCGGTAGCGTGAACCTCCAAGTGAGTGAATCACCTAACGAGGACTAGCTTGCCCGGCAAGCAAGTGAACCTCGGTAAAAATCATTGTGTTCATCATTTGATTCCGAGGTGATTGGTCTACATTGGTATTCATTATTGTGATTGATTGGTTCCTACCACTACACGGGCGGTATAACTCTCTTGCTCACTCTTACATTACCATAAACTAGTTATCAAGCTCTTTAGTGTAGCTAGTTGTGAGAGCTTGTTTGTTTGATTAGTGTTGCTCTTTAGTTAGTCTTTGAGAGCACACTAATTTAGCTAAGTGTCATAGCTATTGTGTGGACATACACTATTCGAAATAGAATTGTGGTAGGTGGCTTGCATTTTAGTAGGCTAGCGCAACACTCGCTTCGCCGCAAAATTGTCTAACACATTTTGTTAAGTGTTGTTGTAGAATTTTATTAGGCTATTCACCCCCCCTCTTGCCATTAGGACCTTTCAGGAGTGTCCGCCCGTAGAGCGCGGATAGTCCGATGGTGCCACCGGCGACCTAGACAGAAAAGACGGAGGTCACTATGAGTGACCGGACGCTGGCCTCGGTTGGACCGGAGTGTCCGGTCAGTGGCAGCAGAGGACATGCATTTCGGTCTCATGACCAGACGTTGGGTCGCTCTGTGACCGGACACTGGCAGGGTGCGTCCGGTCAGTGCTGACGTACGCTAACATGGGGCACACAGAAGAGACACTGTGTGACCGGACGCTGGTTGTGTCTGGTCAAGCATGACCGGACGCGTCCGGTCGGAAAAAATCGCGTTTGGAACCTTACTAGAAACGACCGGACGCTGAAGTCCAGCATCGGGTCACTTTCTAACTGACGCGTCTGGTCAGCAGACGACCGTTGAAATCTGACGAACAGAATTTGAAGCAGGGGACATGTGGCGTGAATCACGTGACCAGACGCTGAGGGCCAGCGTCCGGTAGATCGGACCGGAGCGTCCGGTCACCCCGCGCTGTGCCCAGTGAAGGGGTACAACGGCTCTATTTCGTGGGGGCTTCTATTTAAGCCCTATGGCAGGCTCAAGCTCTCACTCTTGGCCATTTGCATTGACATAGCAACCTTGTGAGCTTAGCCAAAGCCCTCCCACTCATTTCCATCATAGATTAAACATCTTTGTGAGATTGGGAGAGAATCCAAGTGCATTGCTTGAGTGTTTGCATCTAGAGGCACTTGGTGTTCGTGTTTCGCTGTGGGATTTGCTCGTTACTCTTGGTGGTTGCTGCCACCTAGACGGCTTGGAGCAGCGAGGATCATTGAGCAGAGGGTGGTGATTGTCTCCGGCTCTGATCGTGGTGATTGTGAGGGATTCTTGACCTTTTCCCGATGGAGCGCCAAAAGGTACTCTAGTGGATTGCTCGTGGCTTGTGTGATCCTCATCTTGTGTTGGTTGTGCGGCACCCTATTGAGGGTTTGGCGTGTGAAGCCAATTAGCGTATGAACCTCCAAGTGAGTGAATCACCACAACGAGGACTAGCTTGCCGGCAAGCAAGTGAACCTCGGTAAAAAATCATTGTGTTCATCATTGATTCCGAGGTGATTAGTCTTCATTGTTATTCATCCTTGTGATTGATTGGTTCCTTCATCTACACGGCGGTATAACTTTCTTGATCACTCTCTTTACATTACCGTAAACTAGTTGTCAAGCTCTTTAGTGTAGTTAGTTGTGAGAGCTTGCTTGGTTGGTTGGTGTGGCTCTTTAGTTAGCTTTTGAGAGCACACTAACATAGGATAGTGTTATAGCTATTGTGTGAATAGATACTATCTAAACTAGGATTGTGATAGGTGGCTTGCATTTTGAGTAGGCTAGCGCAATATTTGCTTCGCCTCTTAATTGTCTAACCGTGTTGTTAAGTGTTGTTGTAGAATTTTTATTAGGCTATTCACCCCCCTCTAGCCATTAGGACCTTTCACTCGACTAAGGAGGCGTGGGAGGCTATTGCGGCGATGCGCGTTGATTCCGACCGCGCAAAGAAGGCGATGACCTAGCTTCTGAAGCAGGAGTATGCCAACCTCAAGTTCAAGGATGGTGAAATGGTGGAGGACTTCTCCCTCCATCTGCAGATGCTCATCAGCAAGCTGAAGAGCCATGGTGTCACCATCGATGAAGAGGAGGCAGTCTCCAAGTACCTCCACTCCGTGCCGGCAAAGTATATCCAGATTGCTCTCTCTATAGAGTCGATGCTGGACTTGTCCACCCTCACCATTGAGGATGTGACATGCCGTCTATGAGCGGTGGATGAGTGCCTAGAGTAGGCGACAGCAACAAAGGATAGCGGCAAACTACTACTAACGGAAGAGGTGTGGGCTGCTCGGAGGAACTCTGAGAAGGCAGCCTCCTCCAGCCACGGTGGCGATGGCAAGCGCCGCGGTAAGGCTTCTTCAGAGAAGAAGAACCAGGTCGACCCCAATGCTTGTTGGCCCTGCGGGAAGATGGGCCATTGGGCACGGGAGTGCCCAAATCGCAAGCAGGAGAACAAGGCTGAGGCTCATCTGGCGCAAGCTGATGATGAGGCCACTATCCTGATGGAGACGTTCTATGCACTGCACGACGTTGAGGCCGAGGAGAAGGAAGAGGCGAGGATGGTGGAAGGACCTGGGAAGGCCCTGAAGACTGTCAATCTCGACGAACTACGCGCCCAAGTTCGCCTCGGACATGTGGGCGCCGACCAGGAGCAGTGGTGGTATCTGGACTCTGGTGCTAGTGACCACATGACGGGCTCCAAGGTATCCTTCTCCGAGCTCGACGACGATGTTACCGGTACGGTGAAGTTTGACGACGGCTCAAGGGTGGCTATCTAAGGGCATGGCACCATTATCTTTAGGTGCCAGAACGGGGAGCACCGCGCGCTAACGGATGTATATTACATCCCACAGCTGCGTTCCAGCATCATCAGCATTGGTCAGCTGGATGAGCGCGGTAGCGAGGTACTGATCAAGGATGGAGTCCTTAGGATCAGGGACTGGGAGCAGCGACTTTTTGCCAAGGTGAAGAGGTCCCTGAACCGGTTGTACCTGCTCGACCTGAAGGTAGAGCAGCCGGTGTGCCTGGCGGCAAGGCACTCCGAGGAACCATGGATGTGGCATGCCCGGTTCGGACATCTCAGCTTTAACGCGCTTGATCGGCTGGAGAAGATGGTCCCGAGGGCTACCCCACATCAAGTACGGAGGCGAGCTGTGTGACAGCTACCTGGCCGAGAAGCAGAGGAGGCTACCATTCCCAAAGGCGGCCAAGTATCGCGCAAAGGACGCTCTTGAGCTCGTCCATGATGACCTCTGCGGGCTAATCACGCCAGCTACAAATGGTGGTCGGCGGTACTTCCTCCTGCTCATGGATGATTGCAGTCACTACATGTGGCTCCAACTCTTGATGAGCAAGGACGAAGCGGCGGTGGCGATCAAGAAGTTCAAGATGCGCGCGGAGGCCGAGAGCGGCAAGAAGCTCCGCGTGCTGAGGACTGATCGCGGCGACGAATTCACTTCGGTGGAGTTCGCTGCGTACTGTGTAGATCAGGGTGTGGAGCGACACCACACCACGCCGTACTCGCCATAATAGAATGGCGTGGTGGAGCGAAGGAACCAGACGGTGGTAGGCATGGCCCGATCCATGATGAAGGTCAAAGGCATGCCGGCAAGATTCTGGGGGGAGGCGGTGACCATGGCGGTGTTTATCCTCAACCGTGCTCCGACCAAGGCCCTGACGGGCAAGACGCTGTTCGAATCTTGGTATGGGCACAAGCCAAGCGTGTCCTTCCTCCGGACATTCAGCTGCATCGGCCACGTTAGGAAGACGAAGCCGAACCTCACCAAGCTGGAGGATAGGAGCACACCCATGGTGTTCCTAGGCTATGCGGAGGGTACCAAGGCATACCAGCTCTATGACCCACGCGGAGACAAGGTGCTTGTCTCGCGCGACGTCGTGTTCGACGAGGAGGCGGCTTGGGACTGGAGCAGTCCAAGCATGGGGGAAGCTGGCGGCTTCACCAGCACCTTCGTTGTTGAGCACCTGGTCATCCATGGTGGTGGAGACGCTGGGGAAGAGGTGTCGAGCACTCCAGTGGCAGAGCCAAGCACTCCTGGGGCAGTGCCGAGCACTTCGAGAGGGATGCCGAGCACGCAAGGAGTGGTGCTGAGAGGTTCTATAGTGGTGGCGACCACTCCAGGATGGGTGCCAAACACTCCCATGGTGGAGCCAAGACGTCTTGCAGTGGTGCCGACCACTCCAAGACTAAGGCTGGGCACTCCTACAGTGTGGCCGAAAACTGTAGGAGTTATGACGAGAAGTCCAGAAGGGGTGCCGAGCACTTCAGGTACTATGTCGAGCACTCTGGTGGAACAGGGAACTCTATCAACGCTGATCGAGTTCGCCTCACCTCCAAGTGACATCACTGAGTTTGTGGACGCCTACCACGAAGGTGAGGAGGTGCGGTTCCGCAGGCTGGACGACATCGTCGGCGACACAGGATCTCAGGACTGGCTGGTCAGCTGCTCAATGACACAGAGCTGCTGCTCGTCAGTGCAGAGGAACCACCCACGTTCGCGCTAGCCGAGCGGGATGGAAACTGGCGACGGGCGATGCTGGAGGAGATGAAGGCGATCGAGGAAAATGAGACATGGCAGCTCGTCGATCCACCTCCAGGATACCGTCCGATCAGCCTGAAGTGGGTGGGTGTACAAGGTCAAGCGGGACGAGCTCGGTGTCATTGTCAAGCACAAGGCATGCCTCATCGCCCGAGGCTTTGTTCAGCACGAGGGCATAGACTTCGAGGAGGTCTTTACGCCAGTAGCGCGGATGGAGTCGGTCTGTTTGCTACTTGCTTTGGCAGCAGCAAAGGACTGGCGCGTCCATCACTTGGACGTTAAATCGGCCTTCCTCAACGGTGAGCTGGCGAAGACGGTCTTCGTTAGGCAACCTCCAGGTTTCACCGTTAAGGGAGAAGAGCACAGGGTGCTCTGACTGCGCAAGGCGCTCTATGGGCTGTGGCAAGCCCCATGAGCATGGAACGCCAAGCTTGATGCCACGCTGGGCGACCTTGGGTTTCAATGGTGCGCAACCGAGCACGCGCTCTACACACGGCGATGGGGGAAGGAGGAGCTCATCGTCGACGTGTATGTGGACTACTTGATCGTCACCGCCGCGCGTACGGAGGACATCAACAGCTTCAAGCATGAGATGGCGGCTCGTTTTCGAATGAGCGATCTCGGCACACTCTCCTACTACCTCGGCATCAAGGTGAGACAGGGGAAGAAGGAACTCATGCTCGGTCAGAGCACGTATGCCTACAAGCTGTTGGAGAGGAGCGGCATGGCTGAGTGCAAGCCATGCGTGACTCCGATGGAGGAGCGGCTAAAGCTGACGAAGGCCAGCACCGCGGCGAAGGTGGATGCAACACTCTACTGGAGCATCATCGGTGGTCTGCGCTACCTAGTCCATACGAGGCCGGACATTGCGTTCGTCGTGGGCTACGTCAGTCGCTTCATGGAGGATCCCAGAAAGGATCACTGGGCTGCGGTGAAGCGGCTACTGCGCTACATCAAGGGGACGGTAGATCATGGGATCATCTTCCCAAAGACCGGTGGGAGTAGGCTATAGCTCACTGTGTTCAGCGATGCAGACATGACAGTGGACATCGATGGGCGATGGAGCACCTTTGGCGTGCTCGTCTTCCTCGGGTCGGCCCCAATTTCATGGCTATCGTTGAAATAGAAGGTGGTGGCGCTATCTACGTGCGAGGCAGAGTACGTAGCGGCGGCCACAGCGGCGTGCCAAGTTGTGTGGCTACGCCAGCTGCTGGGCGAGCTGACCAGCGTGGAAGCTCACCCACCAGCACTGATGGTGGACAACCAGCCCGCCATCGCCCCCGCGAAGAATCCAATTTTGTACGATCGAAGTAAACACATCGATGTGAAGTTCCACTTCCTCAGGGACTGTGTCGATGGAGGGCAGATCGTTATCGAGTTCGTCGAAACTTGTCGACAACTCACGGACGTCCTCACCAAGCCGCTCGGACGTCTTCGACTCACGGAGCTGAAGGAGATGATCGGCATGGAGGGGTACAAGGGTTAGCAGTAGGATTATGGGAAGATTGTTAGATAATCTACTGCTACCTTGTGTGAACACAGTAAGGGAAGGTGGCGCCGAAAAGGCCCCCTGCTGTGATACTGTAGCCGCTACAGGTGCAGGCGCTGCACGGCTCACCTGCAGCACTATAGCCACATGCAGAGGCCGGCGCAGAGTCAGCCCTTCTGTGTTATCTAGTTACTGTTGTAGCATGTGCGATGTACTAGGACTAGATGGATAGAGTTGTATAAATAGACTACCACGGCAACTCAGTAAAGTGAGTTCAGATTTACCATCTCCCATACAGGGCTTCGGCCAACGCTGGTGTCTTGTACTGTGTGTATGCTCTGTTCTCCCCCTTCTTCAACCTCTAGCCATAGTGTGTGGGGATGAACAACGCTTATTCGTGGTCGGCTTAGCTAGTGGGTGCTCGGCAACACTAGCGGGTGCTCGGTAAAACTGGTGAGTGATTCACTCACCTGAGCCGGTGATCCTGTGGGCTAACAGGAAGCTCATACCTCTATGATTTCCAGAACCTGCTGGTGCGAGCAGACCAGCCTTTGCAGAAGCAATTGCCTCTCTTTCATGAAGAGAGATGCAACTCCTTCCTTTCTTGCACCGGCCTTGAGCATCAAAGGTACATAATTTGGAGGGCCTTCTGATTTTGTTGTCCAGATTTTCACCAGGGGATGAGCTACTCAATCTTTTGTTATGAAATGAATAAGTGAATAGGTACAGATCTGATCGTTTTAAGTATGTATAACAGGAAAACAACAATAGGCCATTCATCAAAGAATACGATAGCCGAAAAATTTGTTCAACGGTTCAAACTCCTAATTACAGTAGAACATACTCTCTCCGTACGGGTATTAGAAGTCGTTTATGACATGATTGTGCATACCAAGGAGTCATTAATTAGGGGTAAGTTTTCCCTGTCTACCCCTATTAAATGCAATTGCGGTATGTTTCATATGAGAAACAAACCAACGGCGGACTGGCTAGGCCAGCGTGGTGGGCGCGGGGACCATCGTCGTGCAGGTTCGATCCCCTACCACGTCGTTTTTTTGCTTGTTTTTGTTTTGCATGTGTTTGCATGGCACTATGCGGGACGTGCACGCTGGTGCCTGGGCGCGTCTTTTTCCGTTTTTCCGTCGATGGCGCGCTTCGTTTTTTTGTGTTTCGTTGAACGCGCGCTGGACGTTTTGCGACGCCAAGTTTTCCTTGTTTTCGCTGGACGCTCGGCTGCGACGACGATTGAGTCCTGTAGCTCGATGAGAAGATCCGGAGCCACGGACTCCGGCGCGATGACCATCGAGTCCGGCGACAAGGAGGCCATGGCGAGCGGCGATTCTGAGTCCAGGGCGAGCGGCAAGTCGCAGTCCATGGCGAGGACGAAGAGAGGCGCGGCGTATCGGCCGAAGAGAGGCAACAGGCGAGGAAGGAAGGCGAGGCGTGCGGCGTTAATTACGTCGGGGAACGAAGCATGCAGCGCGGCGCAAGTACGCAGGGGCAAAGAAGTCCAAGACCCACGCCTCGCCACACGGACGACTTCTAATCTGCTCTGGCCGACGGAGCGTAGGACGACTTCTAATATTAACCCGGAGGGAGTACCTCTGAGCATCAGAATCCAGCTGAGTCCCCAAACCATGCATAACATGCAGGCAGCGACCACCAATTATAGAAGCGTCATCAGAGTTCATGAGCACATGGCTAGCGTTGTCAGCTTTGTTCAAATATTTATCAACATCACGAGACTGCATCATTGGTTTCTTCTCAGCAGCAGTCACTCCACAAAAACCTAGATGATGCACGGTCAAAATATAAGACCCAAAAATTCCAATACTTCAAAACATTACATCTGAGAAATCTCCAGAGAGGATTTGCTACTAAAGTCACCTTACTCCTGGTGTATCTATTGTCAAACTACTCCAAGTATGTGCCAAAACGTGTTACGTATCCATGCAGCTGTATCTCCCCTCGAGGACATCCTTTTTTTTCTTTTCAGAAGATCTCCAGTAGAGTACCTCTATCATCCAGGAAATCACTTAATGAAAATTTCATCGTAAGATCTCCCAGGTGCACCTAGATTTGAACTTGGTGGTTTCAATTTTTATTACTAGTTTTGCTGGGTTTTAAACCTTCCCCAGCCCCCTTCACATCCTACACCAGATAAAAAGGAACACAACTTGTATCGAGTATAAGCAAATACAATTGTAACACATTAGGTTCAATTCAATGGAGCATGGATACAACAATAAGGCCATTTCGGGTATGTTTGGTTGCCTGGATTAGGCCATGGACAGGCTTGTAAAATGCAACTTCACGGTGTCAGCAAGCCCAAAAAGGCTTTGAGCTCTTCCTCACTGCCACCAGCCTGCCACGCCCCATGACACAGGTCCACGGCATTGAGCCAAGCTCTGGTTCTCCCACTACCAGACATCAGAATCATTGGAAATGCAATGATTTGCTCATAGACTGGTCGTGCCTGCGCAGGCCGGCGGTTTCTGCTTGGCGGGCGGGCGGGCGGGCGACGTCTGAATTCGTTGCGGACGCCGCAGCCACTGACTGACTCGGTCGTGCCGAGCCGAGCCGAGGATCATCAGCGGAAAGTCGGGGGCGTGTCACGTTTGAGGTCCGTGCATGCATCGCCCCCTTCTTTCTCGCAGGCCGCTTTCAACTGTACCTGCAGATGGGTTAACCCTCTGGAGACACGGGTCCACACCGTACGTGTCGGCCCGGCACCGTACCGTGCCGCCGAGAACGAACGTTCGGTCACTGAGGCAGGCAGCACGCAGCAGTAGTTTACTCCTATACTGTACTGTGTCTTCGTGTGCTTGCTTTGACTGGCCCTGACGCTAATCCGCGTAGTAGGTGCCGATTGTGTGAACCCGGCAAGTCCAGCGTGCAGTCTCCTCTCCTCTCCCCCGGACGACGGGCCTGCACGGCTGCCAATTGGAGGCCGCGACAGAGGCGAGACGGAGGTGTGGGGACGCACGATCGCTGGGAGGCAGCGAAGGAACGTGCTGGGCCCCGCATCACGTTTGAGGTTCCAGGTGTTACAGCGGCGCTGTATCACGAGTTCAGAACACGGCGCACTGAAATACGCTGGGCTCTCCGCTCCCCTTCAAATGGTCCCTGACGCCACACGCTTTCACAAAACGGCAACGCGCCTGCCGCCTATGGCTGTATGCGAGACCGATGTTTATTCAATCACAGCTCACCCGCACACAAACTACAGACAGACGCAGCGACGCACTGGCGAAGTTTCGAAGCGATCAAGTTGACACCCACGCGACTGATGAGTGAGTGTGCACAGCAACAGCACCAGCACAACTATACATACCGGGCTCTAGGCCCATATAAATACCAGGATCTAGGCCCATCTGCCAATCTAACAAAATTCACGTTGCTCAAAAAAAAAAATTCTAACAAAATTCACCCTAAGAGCAAGGCCAGTAATACAACCAGCTGCTAGCTATAAGTTTTTTTTTAGCCTTCTCTCAGCCCACCCATATAGTAGATAACTCTTCACTATTATTACATGGCTCATTTGTCTCTCACAAAGTTTGTTTCTTGTGCCTAAGCTGATATTAAGCTCACAGCCTGATTCTCTTCTCCTCTCATCTCTTCTCCACCTCAGCATTTAGCCAGCTTACACAACCTGTTATTATACTTGCTCTAAATGAGAGCTGAGTACCACGTGAGAGGACTCAAAGGTACCTTCAATACAGTTCAAATTGGCTCCAGAGAAGGGCATTAGAAGCTAATCCATAAAAAACACAAACCTACCATTATCAAGGGGGGCTTTTGTGGTTCGCTTTGGTACCAATGGCCAAACCGCCAAAAGCAAAGAGAGTAATCTTATAGAAATATACTGATAACAAAACAATGCGATCATTGCAAAGACAATACAGACAGTAGGGTCCCTTCGAGATAATAAGACAGCAGAGGTCCTTTGATATAACTATACATTGCAGACAGTAGATGTCCTTTGAGATAACTACTAATAAGTAGTACTAATTATTTTGTTACAAGGCAGCATGATCTGGACAGTGGTCCACTGCAATCTCATGTGCGGATGTGCGCTCAGAGCCTTAGGTTAGTAAATAGTGAGGTACTGAACTAAGGATCATTCTTATGGTCAACTGTAACGTTAATTACAAAAACATCGATCTGGCTGAAGCGGACTAATCTTATGAGAGGTGTTCCGATCCAAACAAACAAAGAACGGCAATCCGAAAACTTTTGTAATGTACCATTCCATATAGGCTGTAATATGAAAAGTTGCGATAAACACAGCAGATTGCTAAGAACAAGAGAAGTCACAACTGTGTTGCAAAACCCTCAATGTAGCCTTTCTCCTGTAGAATCGTCTCAGTGACAAAGGGAAATAGTAACGTCTCAGCTTCAGCTTTCTTTTCTGTCCATCAGAGAATCATGCACCAAACCGCGTATTAGTTAACATGACCAAATGCGATGCAATCTTGTCACTATAGACTGAGAGTAGGCACAAGCATCAAAGACCACGATGCTGGAACCACAGCTTTCCTTTAGACACAGAGGCTCACCACAGATGCTTACAATAAGTTTGCAAAGCACATTTACATTCATAGCAACAAAATTCTAGAAACGAGCAATCAATGGAATCGATATTTAGTTGACATTTAGCAGGTCTTGAGAGTTGAGATTTGATCACTTAGTATTAATCCCCATATCTCCACTGCCCATAGCCAAAAAGATATAACCACCAGAAAATGCCATACCACTCAGATATTTCACTGCCTTCTAGCTAGAATTAACAACAACAACAACAACAAAGCCTTTAAGTCCTAAACAAGTTAGGGTAGGCTAGAGTTAAAACCCAACAGAAGCAATCAAGGTTCAGACACGTGAATAGCTGTTTTCCAAGCACTCCTATCTAAGGTTAAGTCTTTAGATATATTCCATCATTTTAAGTCTCATTTTATTGCTTCTACCCAAGTCAACTTCGGTCTTCCTATGTCTCTCTTCACGTTACTATCATGGCTTAGAATTCCACTACGTACTGGTGTCTCTGAAGGTCTCTGTTGAACATGTCCAAACCATCTCAACCGGTATTGAACAAGTTTTTCTTCAATTGATGCTACCTCTAATTTATCACGTATATCATCGTTCTGAACTCGATCCCTTCTTGTATAACCGCAAATCCAACGCAACATACGCATTTCCGCGACACTTATCTATTAAACATGTCGTCTTTTCGTAGGACAACATTCTACACCATACAACATAGCAGGTCTAATCGCCGTCCTATAAAACTTGCCTTTTAGCTTCTATGGTACCCTTTTGTCACATAGAACACCAGATGTTTGGCGCCTCTTCATCCACCCTGCTTTGATTTATGGCTAACATCTTCATCAATATCCCGATCTCTATGTAGCATTGATCCTAAATATCAAAAGGTATCCTTCCTATGCACTACTTGATCTTCCAAACTAATATCTTCCTCATTCCAAATAGTAGTGCCGAAGTCACATCTCATATACTCAGTTTTAGTTCTACTGAGTCTAAAACCTTTGGACTCCAAAGTCTCCCGCCATAACTCCAATTTCTAATTCACTCATATCCGACTTTCATCAACTAGCACTACATCATCCGCGAAAAGCATACACCAAAAGATATCCCCTTATATGTCTCTTGTGACCTCATCCATCACTAAAGCAAACAGATAAGAGCTCAAAACTGACCCTTAATGTAGTCCTATCCTAATCAAAAAGTCATCCGTGCCTCCATCACTTGTTCGAACACTAGTCACAACATTATTGTACATGTCATTAATGAGCCCTTTAGCTAGAATTAAGTTAAGTAAAAAAGATATGCAATAGAAGATAATGGAACAATTAGCTGAAAGTAAATTCACTTCTAGAAGAGGAGACCTGCCCATTATAACCGTAAAAAACCCAAAATCACCACATTATCAAACCAGAGTAAATTCCTCGTACTGAGTACCAACAACGCCGAAGAGGGTTTGGGCTTTGGACAGTAACAAATTGGAAGCATGGTATATCTTCAAGAACCACGAGAAACGTTGAGATTAAATGAAAATGCAATAAATTACACATCCACTTAAAACCTGGCCGTCCTCCACTCCAGACTTATGCTGATCTGGCTTCTTGGAACATTATTTGTTGCTGCTCTACTACTAAAAGCAGGAGTGGCCATTGTCATATGTCTATAGTCTCGCTGCAGCTTCCTCTTTCTCCCACTGCACAGCTGCTCAACTCCAGCAGCCATGGCCGAGACGAACGGCCTGTGGGGATGGTGGATGACGTCCAGGAACACACCGGCAGGGTGCGAGAAAGGCCTCGAGGACATCAAGCTCGCGTGCTTCACAGACGCGGAGCACAACGGCAAGACCGTAAGACATGTCCCTCTGCATAAACCACCACCTTCACACCTTCAAGTTGAGATAGTTGGAGCCACCACTGATGACGCATCACATGTATAATATATGTGCAGAACGTGATACTAGAGTTTGAGATGTCGGTGAAGGTGAGGCATCAGGTGGTGGCCAGGACCATGCACCACTTTACTGTCGAGGTGAAGGAGGCGAGCAGCGGCAAGAAGCTGTACAAAGCCAAGGTATGGGCGGTGTGGAAAAACTTCAAGCAGCTGCTGAGCTTCGAGCCCATCAGGGATGCCGCAGTCACCTGACCTGAGGTACAAGTTCTTTCACAGGTGTAGCACAAAAAATAGGAGGGAATAACACTGAAATAGCTTTGCAAAACCTGTACTAGCAAGTGGTGATCACTGCTGGAAGTTTTCCCTTATGCTTGGATAACCATGTTTCAGGAAATAAAGGTGGCATCTCCCAGTGCGATGACGTGTTTTCCCCTGATGGCTCACAGGCTTTTCGCTGGAGGCTGCTGGAGCATAACAATGAAAGAATTTAGCTGTTGGACATGAAACATCTCACTGGAAAAGTATACTATGCTGAATAAACCAGCATCTTACCAGATCTATGATATATGAAAAAATATTGACTCCTGTCATGGAATGAGCTGTGCTAAGTAATCTGAAAGTCTTCTAGCTTTATTTCTTGCCACACATACATCCAGCAAGATCTTCCTCAACTATCCAATGAAGCATAGACATAATTAACATTAAACCGGAGAGCAACTGGAATGTACGACTGCTACTATATGCAAAAGCACTACCTGTTGAGCGAATCTAACTTTGGAACATTACAGTCAACTAGTCAAGCAACCTTAAACCTCTGGTACATTATAAGCTATACATCTGCAGCTTCAGTGGCTATGATACACATGATACGTGAGAATTTCTACAGAGTTAAGTCCAACCTACAATTGTCCTGCTATCCTACTTATCCACTCTGAAGCTATAAAGGCAGAGCTAGTTTTGATTGTCATAATCCTCATCCTCTCCAATCTATGGTTTTTTGACAAAGCAAACTGGACAGGGCCCATCTCCATATTGTTCATGTCAGGCAGTTCCCAAGCACCCAGAAAGTGGAACAGATGGTTCTGTAGTGGCTGCAATGGAACTAGTTGCTGGAGCAGTTAGTCCTAAATTGGCTGCAGCTAAATTAGTTGCTAGAGCTGATGACTGGGCTTGGGGTCGCACTGTAATCTCATCATCTTCATCAGTTGGATCTAAATTCAAGTCAATGTTCCTTAGGGAAGCCCTGGCACTGCTCATTGGTTTGCTTCAGCTGCACCTGATACCTCATCGGGTATCTCCACTTTTAGGCTGGCTAGCTTGCTAGATTAGTTCTCCACGAATTGTTCATGAGTTGTGACAACCCCCGCCAAGTTCCATGTCCACCGCGCAGCCTCTCACACAACCCCTCGCACGGCCTCTGCCATTGCGTGTATGGTTTTCTGCTTCCTGCACACAAGAAACTTATTCAGCAAAAAAGAGCTCAAAATTCTAAGGCTCAATAGTGGGATTACTATATTTGATAATATCTAGTGAAATGTGGAAGATACATAGCAGAGGGAAATTAAGTTCTGATTATGACATACTTTAAATTATTATTAGTCGAAATAGACCACTCTGTCCATCCTTGGAACTTTCAAACTGACCAATCTAGCCATTTAGTTTTCCCTTTTGTTTTTGCTCCAATCTATCCTTGGTACGACATGGCATGCCTAGTCAGCGACTCAGCGCTGGTCATCCTTTGTTGAGTCATCATGGAAGAAGATAAGTCCTTTTGCCCTTGCTTTGCTCCATTACTAAGGCCTAATTTGGAAGCAAGGGGGAGGCAAAACCCAAGCCCCATGTGGAGAACTAAGTGGCTAAGTAAAATAGCATACCCATGGATAAACTACCCCGAGAAAAGTCCAAGATCCCAAGGGGATTAGAGTTTCCAAATTAGCCATAAAGGAATGTATGCTGCAATCTCTAACCCGTGATTAATCCACTCCCTTGACAGCTATAAAAGGCTGTCTATGGATAGATCATGTGATAAGTGAGAGTAGAGTTAACAATAATCCAACAAGGAAAGCAAGAGCATTGGAGGAGAAAGTAAAGTAAGATAGACATGAAACTCATCTATTGCAAACACAGAATAATTCGTACAAGTTCAATGTTGATGCCATTTAAACCCTAATTCCAAGGCAGACATGAAACTCATCTATCCTACCGTAAAGCATTATCCTACCGCAACGTCAAACCCAATGCAATTAAAATCCTTCAGGGAAGAAAATGCATGTTGGCAATGGTGGTTGGTGTGTTGCACTATGAGTAGCATTCGTCATAGATGAACATAATTGAAAGAGGTCCCTTGATTATAGCATCCACTCCATGTACAATAGACATGCATAGTGACAATAAGGCATAACACAGTCACAGACTCGGTCACGTAAAGCCGTAAAGGAATGGACACTAGTCCACTTTATGGCCTTGGCATCCATGATATGAAATAAGACGTGATTTGAAGCCGCGTGGCACAATATGTCCAATCAACAAGCCAAATCTCCATGATGCCGAAATACCCTTCCCGGGGTGCCCTTGTGAAAGTTCATTATGTTGTGCATGAATCAATTGCACTCTTGAGAGGGCTACCTAGGGTATAGTGGACATGATCTTACACAAAAGATGGTCTCAAGGTCAATGAAGTTGACTAGGGTTGACCAAAGATAAAATCGTCAACAAACTGTAGTCTCTAGATCAACGGCTTGTTTCACTTTGTTGGTGAGCACCTTCTATCCCTCCCTCTAGAGCCTATCACAAGTCTACGAGACCATAGAGGACCATACTATCATGATTCTCAAGGTATCTCTTTAGGATCCTTGGGGATCAAGTCTTTGGGAGCTTCAAGGTGCGATTCCCTCGGAGTCAAGAAACGTTAAGATGATGTGTCCTCATGACCATGGAGTCAATTTGTGACCCTCGTTTAGCCTTCAAAAGACGAGAGTACATCCAAATGTTATGTCATCATAAGCCATGGGTCCTCGAGGAAGCCAAGCTCAAGTCTACATAGCCTGGTGAGAGATTCCGAACCCATGATCAATATTTACCTATGTTTATATTTGTTAGAATAGGCGCCTAAGGGGCCTGCTATGGGCCGGCACCAAGCCTGTTCGGCTGGTAGCCTAGGGGCTGTTAGAGTATTAGGAATAGTACCACATTGCCTAATCATGTGAGATGTTAGTCCCATGTACTCTATATAATCAGCCCATGAGGCCCAATGCAATATATCAATATTCCTCCAATTATATTCTCTTTCATGGTATCAAACTATGTTAGGTCTTCCGCTGCCCAACCCACCCCACGCAGCATGGCACCGGCCAAGAATAGGCTCTGCAGCAAGCAAGCGTGCCAGCGCCGCCCATGGGGTCGTCCTCTTCACCAACCCCCAAAGCGGCGACGATAGCTCCGCCACCTCGCTCCCGTGGTGACGAGGTCGTCGCTCGGCGCTAATGCCAATGAGCAGCAGTGTGGCCGCCGCCACCAGCAGCCTCACTGGAGCGTGAGCTGCGTGGCCAAGGAGGAGGCGTGTGATGCTGCTGCCGCACGCGCGCTCGAGGTCGAAGCAAGCGGCGCAGTACCGCGGCAAGGAGCGAGACGACGACGCCTCGCCTAGCGCCCGTGAAAGCCCTTCTTGCTGCTGGCCATGGAACGCAGCAGCCGCCGCCGCCGCACTTCGCTTTCGAGCCATCGAGCGGCGCCTCTCCACCGCTGAGGCGCCTCTACGCCACCGATCTCCGGCGGCCATGCTCCACCACGAGGCCGTGGCGCTTACTCCGGCTTTCTCCCGGTGTCGCCGTCGGCAACATCCGGAACCATGTCACCTCCGTCCTCGGCGCCGACTCCAGTAATTTCAACCGTTAGTGCGATCAATTTCTGCTCATCCTCGGCAAGTTTTAAGCCAGGCCATGTTCGCGAAAGAGCCTCCGGTCCCAATTTCCCCGATTGGTCCGGATGGGATCAAGCGTCGTCAAGTCTTGATCATCGCCACGCTCACGGACGATCTTGGCGAGATCATCCGTGCCGAGGCTCCACAACTCGTCACGCTGGCTCGCCGTCGAGTCGCGATTCCTCGAAATCGGGAGGCCCGCTCCATTCATTTGGAGACGCGATTCGCAACTTCGCCCAAGGCAACCTCTCCGTCACCGATTTACGCCAAGAAGTTGAAGAAGATGGCGATGATCTCACGGCCCTCGGCGAGGTCATCACCGACCGCACCCTCGTCCTCAACGTCATCCGCGGCCTCAACGAAGCGCCGCCCACGTAGGCACCACCCCGCACGCGCGCCAAGCCCTTCCCCCACGTTCACGGAGGCCCGTGAGGACCTCATCCTCGAGGAACTCACCATGGCAAACCGCAAGGAGACTCCAAAGAGCTGCCCTTGCTGCCACTACGACTCCTACAGCAGCTCCTCCTTCGTCCCAAGACCGGTTACGGAGGCGATGGCGGGGCTCCAAGTTTTCAACAACAACCGCGCAACAAAGCGCGGCGGCGGCGGCAACGGTCGGGCAGCAGCGGGCTCTTGAGACAGGGTTCCAAGGCTCCTACCGGCAACAACAAGCAGCAGCAAGCTGCTGGACAGCAGCAGCAGCAGGCGGAGGGGGCGCCCTTGGCGAGCTTCTACACCCCTGGTCCGGCTCCATCCAGATGTGGCCAGGGGGCCCTCGACCACCTCTGGCGCCCATCCCGGTGCCTCCTCACCTCCAGGCGCAGCAGCAGGCGCAACACCAGCAGCAGCAACAGGCCCTGCTCGCCCAGCAGCAGCAGCAGCAGCAGCAGCAGGCGCTTGTTGCTGCCCACCAGCAGGCTGCCGGTCAGTGGGTCGCTCCGGGGTATTACAACCCTATGACCGGTCTCCCCTCCTGGGACCCGACGGACCTCGCGGCGTCATTCAGCACGACGTCGCTGACCCCTCCTTCGAACAATGAGTGGTACTTCGACTCAGGTGCTTCTTCACACATGACAGCTCAGTCTTCTTCCCTTTCACATACTCAACCTTCGCGGTACCCTAACCCTTCATCTATTATTGTCGGTAATGGCTCCCTTATTCCTGTCATTGCCACTGGCTCCACAGAGTTATCACCTTCTCTACGTCTTAATAATGTTCTTGTGTCGCCACAAATTATTAAGAATCTTATCTCTGTTCGCCAATTCACTATTGACAATAATTGTTCTGTTGAGTTTGACCCCGCTGGTTGTTCTGTGAAGGTTCTTCCGTCTCGGAAAGAGATCGTCAGGTGTAATAGCTCCGGGCCACTGTACCCACTTCGCCTTCCACTAGCACTCTCCTTTGCCGCTCAGGGCTCCTCTCCACTGTGGCATCGGCGTCTTGGGCATCCCGGTCATGAGGCCTTGTCAAAACTAGCGTCTAGTGTGTCTTTTTCTATTCAGGATTGTTCAGATTTATGTCATGCTTGTCAGCTAGGACGTCATGTTCGTCTACCTTTTCATGTGTCCACCTCTCGTGCGTCTAGCAAGTTTGATCTTATTCACTGTGATTTATGGACCTCTCCAGTTGTCAGCATCTCTGGTTATAAATACTATTTGGTCATACTTGATGATTGCACTCATTATCTGTGGACATTTCCTTTACGACTTAAATCTGACACTTTCAGCACGCTTGCTCACTTCATCGCCCACGCCTCCACTCAGTTTGGCGCCCGCGTCAAAGCCGTCCAGTGCGACAACGGGAAAGAGTTTGATAACTCCAGCACCCGCCACTTCTTCCTCACCCAGGGCATCCACCTTCGCATGTCCTGCCCTTACACCTCGCCTCAGAACGGTAAAGCTGAGCGCATTATTCGCTCTACAAATAATGTTGTTCGCTCCCTACTCTTTCAGGCGTCCATGCCTCCCTCCTACTGGGCGGAGGCTCTCTCCACGGCGACTGTTCTCCTCAACATATTGCCCACCAAGACTCTAGAGTTCTCCACACCTCATCTTGCCTTGTTTGGCAAGCCACCCACATATGATCATCTGCGAGTTTTCGGTTGCAAATGCTACCCCAACATGTCCGCCACTGCTATTCACAAGCTTGCTCCTAGGTCTGTCCTGTGTGTCTTCCTCGGCTATTCAGCTCATCATAAAGGGTACCGCTGCCTTGACCTATCATCAAATAGAGTCATCATCTCCCGGCACGTCATCTTCGATGAAACGGCCTTCCCTTTCGCTGAGCGTCATGGTCCCAGTACTCCAGCAGACCTCGAGTTTCTTGCCGATGACAGTACTGATATTGTGCCCGCTCCTATTGGACCGTCGCACAAGTGTTTACCTGCAGGGACTCCCTCCAGCACCTTCGACGCCACCCGCGCCCCTGCCGGTCCCCGTGCGGCCGTGCCTGGGGCGCCCCTAGAGCCTCCCGAGGATGCTGAGGATCCTCGGACGCTCGCGACTTCTACGTCCCCCGCCTGCGCGGTGTCGGGACGCCCACGCGCGCCACGCTGCCACCACGAGAGTCTCTTCCGCGCCACGAAGCGCCCAGAGCTGCCCCGGCGGCTGCGTGCAGGCTTGTCTTCCTCGGGTTCTCGGTGTCTCTTGAGCACCCGTGCAGGCCACCACGGTTTCCCACCCTCCGGCCACCCGGCCGCCCAATGACTTCTTCACGACGTCTACGTCGTCGACAACAGAGGCTGCCTGCCCCATTGCGGCCCCAGCCGGCCAGGCCTTTTGCCACCGCCGCCCTGCCTTTGCCACGCCGCTGCTGCCCGCCAAAGGCAGTTCCTGCTCCTCCTCCGGCGACCAACCAAAGACTCCATGGGCACACGATCGAAGAGCGGCTTCAGGATGCCTTCTATCTACCACGCCGTGCCTCTCACCGGTGCCGAAGACCTTCCGTAGTGCTCTTGCCGACCCCAATTGGCGAGCAGCTATGGAAGAACACAGTGCTCTCCTACAGAACTGCACTTGGGACCTTGTGCCTCGTCCGCCTCGGGCCAATGTTGTCACTGGGAAGTGGATCTTCAAGCACAAGTTTCAGTCTGATGGCTCCCTCGAGCGGTATAAGGCGCGTTGGGTTCTTCGTGGTTTTACCCAACGGCCTGGTGTGGATTTTGATGAAACCTTCAGCCCTGTCGTGAAGCCTGCCACTGTTCGCACGGTGCTCTCCTTGGCGCTCTGTCGCCGCTGGCCCATTCACCAGCTGGATGTGAAGAACGCCTTCCTTCATGGCGACTTGACTGAGACAGTGTATTGTCAGCAGCCGTCCGGATTTGAAGATGCAGCTCATCCCGACTTTGTCTGTCTCCTGAAGAAGTCGCTCTATGGCTTGAAGCAGGCTCCTCGTGCTTGGTACAGTCGGATGGCTTCTTACTTGCTGTCCATTGGGTTTGTTGAAGCCAAGTCAGACACTTCTCTCTTCATCGTCATCGGATCGGATCGAACCTGACCTACTGTTTTTTACGTTGATGATATTGTCCTCACAGCTTCGTCTTCAGATTCTCTTCGGCGGATCATCTCAGCTCTTCAGCGGGAGTTCGCCATGAAAGATCTTGGTGAACTACATCACTTCCTCGGGATGCATGTTCAACGATGCGGCGATGGACTTCTGCTCTCACAGCGACAGTACATGCTGGATATCTTAGATCGCGCCAGGATGGCTGAGTGCAAGCCATGCTCTACTCCAGTTGACACCAACTCCAAGGTTCTTTGCGGTGAGGGGGCCCCAAAGATGTCGATGCTCTGAGACTTTCGTGATCTTGCAGAGCTCTTGATTTGACATTCACTCGCCCAGATATTGCATATCTTTGTTCAACAGTTTGCCTTCACATGCATGACCCTCGAGAGCCTCACCTTGCTGCCTGGCGGATTCTTCGCTATGTTCGAGGCACACTCCACTCGGTCTTCTTCTGCGACCGTCTACTCCGATCGATCTTGTTGTCTACACCGACCACCGATGGGCTGGTTGTCCAGGACACTCGCAGGTCCACCTCGGGCTATGCACGGTGTTCCTCGGCGACAATCTTGTTTTCGGTCATCAAGCGCCCGAATCATGATGTCAAGATCAAGTTTGAAGCCGAGTATCATGCCGATGGCTAACGGAGTTGCAGAGGCGACTTGGGCTGCGGCGGCTTTCTTTGAGCTACGTGCCCCTCTTGGTAGCGCCACATCGGTGTCTTCGCGACAACATCGATTGCCGTCTACATGTCCTCCAATCCGGTGCAACATCGGCGCACCAAGCACATTGAGATCGATCTTCACCGTCCAGAGCGAGTTGCTATTGGTGATCTTCGTGTTACGCATGTTCCTATCGCCGCAATATGCGACGGACATCTTCACCAAGGGTTGCCTACTTAGGTGTTCACGGAGTTCAGTCCGATCTAAGCGCGCAGAGTGGCTAACGTTTCGACCGAGGGGTGTGTTAGAATAGGCGCCTAAAGGGGGCTGCTATGGAAGCGGCACCAAGCACTGTTTCTTTTGGTAGCCTAGGGGCTGTTAGAGTATTAGGAATAGTACCACATTGCCTAATCATGTGAGATGTTAGTCCCATGTACTCTATATAATCAGCCCATGAGGCCCAATGCAATATATCAATATTCCTCCAATTATATTCTCTTTCAATATTGAATAAGAGAAGCAAGAAGGCAGGAGAAGGAATGCAACCATGGAACTTACCACCTCGTACTAAGCATCGAATGTTGTGGATGGCACACCAATGACCATATGTTCTTCCTTAACTATAAAAAGTCCATATGACATGAACTTTCACATGCATTGAGATCAAGGAAAGACTTGGATGGCTAGCATGGCTAAGTGGAGTAGACAACCTAAGTTAGGCTTGAATTTTCATTGGAGTACCATTGTACACTGGAGGAGAACCAAAAACTAATTTGTTTGGTAGGAGACAAATGTTAGTGCATTGGCCACCTAGGTTCAAACATAGATTCTCAAACTTCGAGCACCATTTTATTTTCTTAAAAAAATCATTTTTCCTACACCATCATTGCACTATCTTTTTCGTTGTTGCTTCCAATCCCGTGCTCTTTGACCATCAACCATTTCAAGTTAATGTGTGAAGCATATGCGGTTCAAAAGGCAATGTGGGATCTAGGCATACAAAGTGAATAATGTCAAGGTATGGAGTTGCTAGTGGTGGAGCACATTCTTATGCCACCATGGTCACACAACTTATGAGCTAAAAATAAGAGATGTTTGATGCCACCAATCACACAACGATGAACAAAAGTAAAGAAATCTCCTTGAACAACTTTAGAGTTGAAAGAAGTATAGTGGCAATGTGACCAATTTGAAAAAACTTTAAAGTGATGATCACGTGTTTGTGTCTTGAAACAATGCCTTCTTTGCGAACAGCAAGATGAAGACATCAAACACCTGCTTTGTGAGTCATCACAAGTCCAACACTCGCTTGTGCCCTGCGTTTTCGCAAGAGTTTTGACACAAGCT
Source organism: Miscanthus lutarioriparius (assembly GCA_904845875.1). Taxonomy (NCBI): domain Eukaryota; kingdom Viridiplantae; phylum Streptophyta; class Magnoliopsida; order Poales; family Poaceae; genus Miscanthus; species Miscanthus lutarioriparius. The sequence continues at coordinate 101,367 of CAJGYO010000221.1, forward strand.
CCTCATCCATCGCCCGCAAGAGCTAACACACAACCCTACCAGAAGTTTTAGTGGGCTGGAGGGATATCGCGGAAGGATGCATTGTGATGGAACTAGCAAACATGCCCAGCGTTGCCATGGGACATATAGAATAGCCTATCATGCGATCATCACTTTGCGGCTTGGAGATTTATTCAAAGATCGTGGAATCTGAGTGAGTGCTATGCATGGACGGGCGCTACTTGATCGCGTCATGTGTTCAAATCCGTCTTGGGATCGAAAACTCAACCCAATTCATGGACTCACACTACTCTAACTCGCTGTGCACGAGAGTGGCGGGCCATGGAAACACTCTGTACTTCAATACTATATGGGCAATCATGCTCGTGCGTTGCTACGGGACGTATAGCTTGTTGTGCAATCACTTGGACAACTTGTGGCTTGAAGATTTATCCAACGATCATGTCAACAACAACAACAACAAAGCCTTTAAGTCCCAAACAAGTTGGGATAGGCTAGAGTTGAAACCCAGCAGAAGCAATCAAGGTTCAGACACGTGAATAGCTGTTTTCCAATCACTCCTATCTAAGGCTAAGCCTTTGGGTATATTCCATCCTTTCAAGTCTCATTTTATTGCCTCTACCTAAGTCAACTTCGGTCTTCCTCTGCCTCTCTTCACGTTACTATCCTGGCTTAGGATTCCACTACGCACCGGTGCCTCTGGAGGTCTCCGTTGTACATGTCCAAACCATCTCAACCGGTGTTGGACAAGCTTTTCTTCAATTGGTGCTACCCCTAATCTATCACGTATATCATCGTTCCGAACTCGATCCCTTCTTGTATGACCGCAAATCCAACGCAACATACGCATTTCCACGACACTTATTTGTTGAACATGTCTTTTCGTAGGCCAACATTTTGCACCATACAACATAGCAGGTCTAATCGTCGTCCTATAAAACTTGCCTTTTAGCTTCTATGGTACCCTTTTGTCACATAGGACACCAGATGTTTGGCGCCTCTTCATCCACCCTGCTTTGATTCTATGGCTAACATCTTCATCAATATCCCCGTCTCTCTGTAGCATTGATCCTAAATATCGAAAGGTATCCTTTCCAGGCACTACTTGACCTTCCAAACTAATATATTCCTCCTCCGAGTAGTAGTGACGAAGTCACATCTCATATACTCAGTTTTAGTTCTACTAAGTCTAAAACCTTTGGACTCCAAAGTCTCCCGCCATAACTCTAGTTTCTGATTCACTCCTGTCCGACTTTCATCAACTAGCACTACATCGTCCGCGAAAAGCATACACCAAGGGATATCCCCTTGTATGTCCCTTGTGACTTCATCCATCACTAAGGCAAACAGATAAGGGCTCAAAGCTGACCCTTGATGTAGTCCTATCCTAATCGGGAAGTCATCCGTGTCTCCATCACTTGTTCGAACACTAGTCACAACATTGTTGTACATGTCCTTAATGAGCCCGACATACTTCGTTAGGACTTTATGTTTGTTCAAAGCCCACCACATAATATTCCTTGGTATTTTATCATAAGCCTTCTCCAAGTCAATAAAAACCATGTGTAGGTCCTTCTTCTTTTCCCTATACCGCTCCATAACTTGTCTTATTAAGAAAATGGCTTCCATGGTTGACCTTCCGGACATGAAACCAAATTGGTTCAGAGACCCGCGTTATTGCTCTCAAGCAATGCTCGATAACTCTCTCCCATAGCTTCATAGTATGACTCATCAACTTAATTCCCCGGTAATTAGTACCAACTTTGAATATCCCCTTTATTCTTGTAGATCGGTACCAATATACTTCTCCTCCACTCGTCAGGCATCTTGTTCGATCGAAAAATATGGTTAAACAGCTTGGTTAGCCATACTATAGCTATGTCCCCAAGGCATTTCCACATCTCGATTGGAATACCATCCGGTCCCATCGCCTTACCTCCTTTCATCATTTTCAACGTCTCTCTGACCTCAGATTCTTGGATTCTCCGCACAAAGGGCATATTGGTGTCATCAAAAGAGTCATCCAACTGGAAGGTTGTGTCCGTATTCTCACCATTGAACAATTTGTCAAAATACTCTTGCCATCGATGTCGGATCTCATCCTCCTTCACCAAGAGATGCTCCCTTTCATCCTTAATACACTTAACTTGGTTGAAATCCCTTGTCTTTCTCTCACGAACCCTAGCCATCCTATAAATATCCTTCTCTCCTTCCTTCGTACTCAAATGTTTGTAAAGATCCTCGTACGCTTTACCCTTTGCCACACTTACAACTCGCTTTGCAGTCTTCTTTGCCACTTGTACTTCTCTATGTTGTCCACACTCATGTCATGGTACAAGCGTCTATAGCATTCTTTTTTCTCCTTAATAGCCCTTTGGACTTCCTCGTTCCACCACCAAGTATCTTTAGCCTCGCCTCCACTTCCTTTGGTTACTCCACACACCTCTGAGGCCACCTTCCGAATGTTGGTTGCCATCTTCTCCCACATGTTGTTTATGTCCTCTTCTTCCTTCCAAGAGCTCTCTTTGATAACCCTTTCCCTGAATACCTCTGACGTCTCCCCTTTCAGTTTCCACCACTTTGTTCTTTCAATCTTATAGCTTGTTTATCCCTACGGACACGCACTTGAAAACGAAAGTCTGCCACCAAAAGCATATGTTGAGAAACAACACACTCCCCTGGTATCACCTTGCAACCCAAGCATGCACGTTTGTCCTTTCTTCTTGCGAGAACAAAGTCAATCTGGCTAGTGTGTTGTCCGCTACTGAAGGTCACTAGATGAGATTCTTTCTTTCTAAAGAAAGTGTTGGCTATCATCAGGTCAAAAGCTACCGCGAAGTCCAAAACTTCCTCCCCCTCCTGATTCCTACTACCATACCCAAAACCTCCATGAACTGCCTCGAAACCTGCGCTTGTAGTACCTACATGCCCATTAAGATCTCCTCCTATAAAAAGCTTCTCACTGCTAGATACAGCTCTAATCAGGCCATCTAAGTCTTCCCAGAACTGTCTCTTAGCACTCTCGTCGAGACCTACTTGAGGGGCATACGCACTAATTACGTTCAAGACCATATCACCGATGACAAGCTTGACTAAGATAATCCTATCTCCTTGCCTTCTCACTCCCACCACACTATTCTTGAGGCTCTTATCAATCAAAACTCCTACTCCATTTCTATTCGCGACTGTCCCTGTGTACCAAAGCTTGAAACCTGTATTGTCCACCTCCTTCGCCTTCTGACCCTTCCATTTAGTCTCTTGAACGCATAATATATTTACACGCCTCCTAGTCGCGGTATCAACTAATTCTCTTAACTTACCTGTAAGCGACCCTATATTCCAACTACCTAAACGGATCCTAGTTAGTTTGACTAGCTTCCTTACCCTTCGCACCCGTCGACTCAGATGCGAAGACCCTTGCTCATTTTTCACTACACCCGAGCGCCGATGTAGCGCGCCACTAAGGATGCGACGACCCGATCCTTGCTCACTTGACACCGTGCCCAGATCGCGACACGGCACGTCACGGGGGTGACGACCCGGCCCTTGCTCATTTAACACCATACCCGGGTTCCGATATGGCGCGTCGCTAAGAGGGTTACGCCCCAACGGTTTTCTTTCGGGTTTCATCTCCATTAGAATGGCTAGATTTAACGCTGGCTCGCCACGCCTATCACAACCCTCCTCCAACGATCATGTCATATGTTCTAATTCGTCAAGTAATCAAACTTTGTATCGTGCTTGGATGAACGTTGCTTTAACTGAAATGGCCACATGAGGCTTGAAGATTTATTGATTGTGTCATGCGCTCCAATTCGTCTTGGGATTGAGTGTCGCACACGCTGCTCTAACTCATACAGACACACGGGAAAGTGACACATCACAAAAACAATACATATTCCAATTTGTCTTGGTGAGTCATCGCATGTCCAACACTTGCTTGAGCCATGCGTCTTCGCAATAGAGTTTTGGCACAAGCTCTTCACCCAGTATCGCACGCAAGGGCTAATACATAGCCCTAACAGAACTTTTCGCGAAACGGAGGGATAGAGCGGAAGGATGCATTGTGAAACAAGACATATAGCTTATCGTGCAATCTCCTTGCGGCTTGGAGATTTATTCAAGGATCATGTCATATAGACACACGGGAAAGTGACACACCACAAAAACAATACATATTCCAATTTGTCTTGGTGAGTCATTGCATGTCCAACACTTGCTTGAGCCCTGCGTCTTCGCAATAGAGTTTTGGCACAGGCTCTTCACCCAGTATCACGCGCAAGGGCTAATACATAGCCCTAACAGAACTTTTCGCGAAACGGAGGGATAGAGCGGAAGGATGCATTGTGAAACAAGACATATAGCTTATCGTGCGATCTCCATGCGGCCTGGAGATTTATTCAAGGATCATGTCATGCGTTGTGATTCGTTTTGGAATCGACAGTGAGTGCCATACCGGATGTGTGCGGCTTGATTGCGTCATCTTGATTGAACTCCTTCCCTCGCACATGCACAAGAGAGTGGCGGACTAGGGAACTCTCCATACTTTAATATTATACAAGCAAACATGCTCGTGCGTTTAAAGCAGGATGTACAACTTGTTCTTGATTACATTCGGACGACTTCGCCGCTAGATTTATCCAACGATCATGTCATGTCTTCTAATTCATCAAAGAATCAGACTCTATATCGTGCTTAGATGCACAATGCTTTGACTTGTATAGGCATAGGAGGCATGGAGATTTATCGATTGTCATGTGCTCCAATTCGTCTTGGGATTAGACTCTACATCGTGTCTACACACGCTAACTTATATAGACACAAGAGTGGCACACCACGAAAACTATACATATTCCAATTCGTCTTGGTATCGAACTCCGCACCGTGCCTGAAGCACGAGAGAGTGAAGGGCCATGGAAATGCTCTAAACTTAGGTAGCAACAGCGCAAGGGATTTCAACTCCCTCGTCGTTCTCGAAGTGATCAGGTAGGATGGAAGGACGCAATGCAATAGCCATGCGCAAGAAATTTTGGGTCATTCTCGGCGCCTCGACGATTTGGAACCAGCAGACCACTGTCATCTTCAAGAACGGTGCCCCCTTCCAGACGATGCAGGCTACTCACCTATGACGCCTTGCTAGTGCCATGGGTTGTGGTCATTTTTTTGTCATCTTCAAGAACGCCTCCCCTCCCCATTAGAGACGGATGGAAGGATACGTTGCAATAGCCATGCGCAAGGAATTTCGGGTCATTCTCGGTGCCTCGACGATTTGGAACTTGCAGACCACTGTCATCTTCAAGAACGGCTCCCCCCCTTCCAGACGATGCAGGCTACAGACGACAATGCCTTGCTAGTGCCATGGGTTGTGGTCATTTTTCTATTATATAAGCACAAGAATGAATCTAATTTGGAAAACTAACTGGTTGTAACAAACTTTCTTCTTAATCCAATGACACATTTCTCACGCTTGTTCAAGAAAAAATGGTCACAACTTTGGCAAGCTAGAGAGAAAGATCTAGCTACTCAACAAGGATAGGGGCATCGATAACCATTTTTGATGGAGTTAAAGCAACAATGACATATTTGATGGAGTTAAAGCAATGAAGAAAATTAGTGCACATGTGATATGTACTAAGAAAATTAATAATATGGCCTCATGCCCCTACTAGTCTTTTTCTTGCCACGGTATTGAACTATATGACATCTACTAGTAAATTGTAGTTGACTATAAATTGTTGTTGTTGTTGTTGTATAAATTATGAAGACACACTTTAAGAATGTGTCTTCTATTCAAACACTATAACACTGAATAAAAGAGAACACTTCTCAACTTAGAAAGCATAAAACAAAAGGGAAAAAAGCATAAAACAAAAGGGACAAAACAATACACCAAGCACAGGAGGAGAAAAGAGTAAGCATCATTGTTTAACACACATTCGATAACCAGACATGCAGTTAAGGTTGTTCTTGGCTGCATTAGATGCCATCACATTTAACATGCAAACATAAACTAAAATCTACCATCTCCAGTTACTCTAAGGGAGTTCAGATTGAAGTCTGCAGAATCAACCAGGTTTAAGCTACAAAATATATTATTTAGAAACGACTGCCATACCAATATTAACTTACTGGGCCTACAAATGAAGGTTAACCAGATTGGTACGACATAAGGCTCAAGCTGCCATCACCATCAAGCTCAAGCTCCCATCTCAGTGCTGCTGTACTTGAAGGTTGGATGACATGCTGTGCTGTGCCTATCAACATATGCCTGTGATTGAATAGACAGAAGTAAAATAATGTGAGAGCTGATTGCTTGCATTAAACTGGAAGTGCAAGAAATTTACCTTCACAAGTTTTTCTATCTTTGGTCCACAGGTGCCTATGTACTTGGTAATCAATTCTTCAGTAGTTGGTACCTGATTTGGCTCAATCGAGTCCACAACCTTCTCGACAGATTTTTTCACTACCAGTCTATGAGCATCTTTACTCAGATTGCCTTTTTTCCATATTGGTTTGACCAACTCCTTTATATGTTCTGCCAAATGAAAGCGAAAGTCCCTTGTTTTCTCATTGTTATAAGCTGCATCCTTTTTTCTGCCATAAGCTTTGACCTTGATAATATCATCCAAGCTAGAGCTGCGTTCTCTATCAGGAGCAATCAAGCAAGCAGGTGCATTTGCGTATTGATTTGTATGCTGACTTGAAATGTTGCTGGATATATTGGAGGGCTTGAGATTATTTGTATTCCCAACTTTAGGAGGTTCAACATAGTCAACAAATGGGTCATATTGACTTTCTGAAGGTGTTGTATTATCAGGAAAACTAAAAGAAGGTACAAAAGGCACTGATGTTTCCCAGACCTCATCCTTGATTGGAGAGTGGGGCCCAACTGGCATTATATAAGGTTCAGGTTCACTGCCCACAAGCAATGCAGGTCCAGAACTAGAAGTACCACAGCCCTTTCCAATATCAAGGTATCTATGGAGATCAGCCTTCTCAATATCAGATGTGAACAGATGATGGGACTGTATTCCCAGATGAGAAGTTGCTAGAAGAGATGGGCTACCGAAAGAACATTCAGAGGTAGCAAAGCAAGGATTTCCAGACCCTGTTAAGCTATGTGAGCCGTATGAAGCATGGAATGAGTGATGTTCTTTCTGATGTATGTTAGGAATAGTCATTGTCGCACCATCATATGCTGACAGCTTCTCACCGAGTTGGAGAGGATCAGATGAAACAGGCAAGCCAAACGATTGATATGGATAGTTTGAAAGGTAAGTTCTTGAGACATGGGAATCACTATCACTGCTTCCCTTGTCCATGCCAAACTGAAAGTTACCTCCATCTAATCTTGGATAGGTACCTCTAGCATCCAAATAGTTTTCAGCGGCCAAACCAATATGGTGTCCCATGAAACGTTTGTTGTTCTTCTCATGAACTACTGGATTCTGCGCCAGCTCATTTGCATGAGCAGTAGGCTTTTCAGTCAATGAATCACCAATGCTGACAGGCATCCTTTGTGAAACCCCAGGATTGGGAGAGCTGTGTTTACCAGCAAGATGTGCCGACATCTGATTATCTTTGCCAAACGCATAAATAAGATTCCGGTACATTTCATCTTTTGATAAACCCTTTGAATCCTTGAACTGAGGCAATTTCAAGTCAGATTTATGTTGTACTTGAGATCCTTCTTCAAAACCTATGCACAGCAGGGAGCAATAAGAAGTTGGTTCTATGATAGCAAGTTGTTGACCACAGATTGCCCTAGTTAGGAAGCTCATACCTCTATGATTTCCAGAACCAGCTGGTGCGAGCAGACCAGCCTTTGCAGAACCAATTCCCTCTCTTTCATGAAGAGAGATGCAACTCCTTCCTTTCTTGCACCGGCCTTGAGCATCAAAGGTACATAATTTGGAGGGCCTTCTGATTTTGTTGTCCAGATTTTCACCAGGGGATGAGCTACTCAATCTTTTGTTATGAAATGAATAAGTGAATAGGTACAGATCTGATCGTTTTAAGTATGTATAACAGGAAAACAACAATAGGCCATTCATCAAAGAATACGATAGCCGAAAATTTTGTTCAACGGTTCAAACTCCTACTAATTACAGTAGAACATACCTCTGAGCATCAGAATCCAGCTGAGTCCCCAAACCATGCATAACATGCAGGCAGCGACCACCAATTATAGAAGTGTCATCAGAGTTCATGAGCACATGGCTAGCGTTGTCAGCTTTGTTCAAATATTTATCAACATCACGAGACTGCATCATTGGTTTCTTCTCAGCAGCAGTCACCCCACAAAAACCTAGATGATGCATGGTCAAAATATAAGACCCAAAAATTCCAATACTTTAAAACATTACATCTGAGAAATCTCCAGAGAGGATTTGCTACTAAAGTCACCTTACTCCTGGTGTACCTATTGTCAAACTACTCCAAGTATGTGCCAAAACGTGTTACGTATCCATGCAGCTGTATCTCCCCTCGAGGACATCCTTTTTTTCTTTTCAGATCTCAAGTAGAGTACCTCTATCATCCAGGAAATCACTTAATGAAAATTTCATCGTAAGATCTCCCAGGTGCACCTAGATTTGAATTTGGTGGTTTCAATTTTTATTACTAGTTTTGCTGGGTTTTAAACCTTCCCCAGCCCCCTTCACATCCTACACCAGATAAAAAGGAACACAACTTGTATCGAGTATAAGCAAATACAATTGTAACACATTAGGTTCAATTCAATGGAGCATGGATACAACAAGAAGGCCATTTCGGGTATGTTTGGTTGCCTGGATTAGGGCATGGACAGGCTTGTAAAATGCAACTTCACGGTGTCAGCAAGCCCAAAAAGGCTTTGAGCTCTTCCTCACTGCCACCAGCCTGCCACGCCCCATGACACAGGTCCACGGCATTGAGCCAAGCTCTGGTTCTCCCACTACCAGACATCAGAATCATTGGAAATGCAGTGATTTGCTGCAAGCAAGTGTACTTAGGTGAGCAGATTAGATTGCTTCTGCTAATTAGTTTTAGAACCGAGACATGCACTGAATTGACAGGTGGTTTACTGGTTTCTGATATCAAATCATATTCAATTCCATGTTGAGTGATCTGATCTGAGTTGTTTGGTGCCACCATCACTTGTGAATTCCATCACTTGAATTTTATTGCTGCTGCAAAACAATCAGTTTACTTGGAATCCTTCTATGAGAATCTTGCGCTGCAGATTCGGGGAAAGGAATAGAGAGAAACAAAGAGGAGATGGTGGTTCTGGTGTGAGGCATAGGTGATCCAAATAAACTCACCACAACAGAACATATCCAATACAAGCTAGACAACCAAACACAACGTTTGGAATACGGGCTAGTCTCTGTAGGCAAACCAACCACTGAGCAAAATGCTTGCTCCAACCAGGTCAGGACCCAGGACTGGCCTGACTTAGGCCTAGCGTGGCTAGGTCCTAAGACAAGCAACCAAACAGACCATTAATTCCAAGCAAGTTGGGGTAGGCTGGAGCATAGATACATGGTTATTAAGGCATTGCCTAGTCGTTACCTAGGCGTCTGGGCGCTTTTCAAATCAAGGTGTCGTGCCCACCGCAACCTCCCTGCATATGGCGTCGCCTCATGCGAAAAGTCGTCACCAAGGCGCGGCACCAACACCAAGTGAGCAAAAAGGTGGCTGCGCACACAAGGAAAAGCTTGTAGAGCTATGTGCGCATGGGAAAATTAGGAGCCACACGCGGGGAAAATGAGAGGGAGCTAAGCGCGCGGAGGGGAAATTGCGCGCCTATAGCCCTATACCTCCCGCGGGAGAGAAAGATAGGAGAGAAGGGAAGGGAAGATGGCGGTGGCAGCAGCTGGAATCCAGCGGCAAGTCCACCTCATCCAGCCGCTCCCACCCCTTCTACTCTGCCGATTCGCGGCTCCTACTGCGACTCCACGGCCTCCACCGATTTGCACCTCCGATCTATGCTCCGTCAGCCTCTGGTGTCCAACCTCCACCTGCCAATCCGCGCCTGCCATCGATTAATGCCTGCTTCCGCTTCTACATGGACTTAGTGTCTCCTTCCTCTGCTCGATTCCCTGCCAGCAGCCCGGGACCGAATTGGCTCACAAGTACCTCTTCTTCTCCCCTCCTCTGTTCTTCATCTCACTTCCTCTGCTCTTCCTCTCCTTTCCTTCCTCTGTTCAGAAGTCTGAACAATATTGCTTATGTTTGCTTGGATCTTGGACATGGATTTGGATATACTCCTTTGATGTGGTATGCTGATTGTGCTTGGATAGTTGGATAGGGTATAAACTGCTCTAGCTAGTGGGTGGTGGCTGCTTGTGCATAGGCTCTAAAACTGGCAGCAAAAAAGGGTATATGTATCAATGTATGTTTGTCCTGCTCTGATGTAAGTGAGGGTATGTATTGTGCCGCCTTGCCGCGCGCCTAATTCGCCTAGGCGTCTGGAAGGCGATGGGTCGCCATGCCTCACCTTACCACCTTAATAACCATGCATAGAAATAAAAGCCACGATAATAAGGCAATGTAGATTATTAATTCATGTCTGTGAGACCAACCATCCAACGAAAGGATTAAATATAAAAGGATGGGATGGTGATAAAGGCTTCAGTAGTAATAGTAACAGGTCTAATGACATGTCAAATTTGGTTCATCAAAATAGTATTCGTTACAATACAAATTATACCGATGGAACTTTTCTTTCCTGCTGTAGGTGCATGAGAGGTTATTAGATTTGTCCATTTCATCCTCATATTTGTGCCACGATGGCGTGAGCTAATCAAACATAAACAAATAAACTTCTACGAAGGACTGCAACTCAGAAACTTGGTGTGCTAATCTACTGCACCTCTGTAACTAAGTGAAGAACATGACACAAACAACACCTTCCCTCACATCCCTACATCAGGATTATTTTATTAACAGGATAGCAACAGATGGCACTTCTGACCTATCTGATCAGAACTTGCTAGTCAAAAAGAAAATGCTTCTTCCACAAAATACATAGTTTTTCATGCAAAACAGTTGATTTAATCAAGAAAAGTCAGTTCATCATTGACAATAATTAAACAAGGAATCATTAAGACCCACAAGGAAAAGGTATGGTTTTAAAAGAATCAATGGTACATCGCACATTTATGTCATCACTTCACAAAGACCAACAAGACAATCAACATGACGAGAAATCTGGCATAATCCACATAATAACTGGAAACTGATAACTACGAGCCTCAAACAGGCCACATTGCTTCATCGCATAACACATCGCTCACAGCCTACTATCAAGCCTATTCTCTAGATAACCATGCAACTTCCAGCTCCTCCACCGTTATGGCAACTAGTAAAACCGACAACGTCAGGTGCAGACATTAGCTCAATCAATCTAGCTATGATTGATCAGCTGCAAAACTTTACCCTAAACCATAGATCGAGGCAGTATAACAAAAAATGGATCAGCTACCCAACTCAGGTCAGCATGCCAGGGCAGGCCCTAGACACACCGCAATACCAGAATCAAAGTCATTAGCTAATCAGGGGCGGACCCAGTAAAGGACATTCGTGTACACATGCACAACCTATATTTTCGCAAGGCAATCGAAGTTAGTAGCCACAATACACGCATATACACTTGTGATTAGGTCAGATCCGAATACAAATAGTAACTTAGGGTTTGGGTGCACGGTTTCGCACAACAGGAAGGGAAGGAGGGAGTACCTGATGGTGCTCGTCGCCGGCGAAGAGGTCGAATAAGACCTGGGCACCTATCGTAGGCGGCAGGCCGGCAGCGACAGCCGCCCAGGCGTCGCCACGAGAGAGCGCACGTTGGTGTGGCGATGGAAGAAGAAAAGGCACAAGACAGATCGGGTCCTTGTACGCCGGCCTGAGGCTGGAGTATATAGACTGTATATAAGAGCATTTATTACTGGAAATCTTTTTAAAAAAAAACTTTTCAGGATTTAAGATATCACTTCTATAACTTAAAATGAAAAAAAAAATTCACCCTAAGCAACTGTTATGGCATAAGGATCCATTTGTCAATGTTGCATTTTTTCACTTCTTTCCCAACTAACTCTTTGCTATATATGCCTCCTATGTCGCCGCCTCGTCTATTGCCTTCTCTGACATCGTCCCTCTTCTCCTCGTACGCTTCCCCTACCAATGTCTGCCTATGGCCCACTCACGCCTTCTCTGTCAACACACCTCTCCTTCTCTGTTGTCGGTGCCTCGGCGTGGCTCACTTGCATCTCCTCTATCGGCCCCGTTGCGGCTCGCCACCGTCATAGAGGATGCCAGTTGCCCACCTCTTCTGATCGACATCACGTGGGCTCGGTGTTATCTTCCTCGACGATCAATGGCTGCCACAACGATCGATGATCAGTAGCTACCTCAACAATTGGCTTCGTCGACGCCAAAAAGAAACTTAAGTGTTTTGAGCAGAGGGTTCCTCCTCGACTTGAGGGATTGGAGTAAAAGATGGCAACGAACAGAAAAAACCTGCATACCTGCGAGCACCCGACTCGGTGGACGCGGGTATGGTCACGAACCTGTGCCCGCGGGCACGGGAGCGGGTACAGAGTTGTGCCCAACGGGCAAAGCTAGACGGGTAAGAAAATAGCATGCCCGCACCCACAAACCCGCCAAACACGCACTGACATGTGGGACCACCGCAGAAGAGGTATATATCCTTTCAGATTCTAGGGTTTCCATCCCAAATTCCCAATTCCTAGTTCCCCACTAGCAACGCCAACGCCCACGCGAGACGCGACCTTGCCTCCTCCCCAACTCGAGGAGTCACGGTCGCGGGGCTCGCGACGTCACGCTCGCGCCTCCAACCTCCCCACTCTCGCGGCTCCTCGCTCCACCACTCCCTGGCGCTTCCTCCTCCTCCTTCGAGCTTCGAGCCTCCGACGCCTCCGACGCCTCCACTCCCGGATGCTGGCCACCGACCTCCATGCTCTAACCCCGCAGCGCAGGCCACCATCTCTAGCCCATCATGCAAGAGCTGCCCCCCCCATGAGCCACCGTTGTCTTCCCCAACGTGCAAGTTAAATGGCGGGTATGCCCGAGGGCAAAACATGCCCGTGGATAGCGGGCGCGGGCGCATAGTCTTGCCTATGGCGGGTCACGAGCGCTGCACGGCACGTAATTTTTTCTGGTGTGATTTGTGATTCAGTATTCACGGATTTTACCCGTTGCCATCTATAGATTGGAGGATGGATTTGAGGGGCTGAGATTTTTTTTTCTAGAGGTTGAGATTGGCAAAATGCCAGAGCACTCAAATTCCTTTAAAATATTTTGGGATTAGGAGACCGCTGGAGATACTCTAAGGCCATTCTTGGTGCTAGATTTGGATGGTGAAATAAAACAAGACTCACACTTCACGGTATTTTTTACGGTTTACATGTCTACATATATTTATTAAATCTTGGTATTGTAAAATGAAATACTCAAAGTGGAGTTTCACTGAGTTTCCAACGTGTGGGGGTAAAACAAAATACTCCCAAGTGGAGTTTTAACTACTTTCCTATGTTTGAAAATAGTGCACTTGCTTGCTTGTCTCCTCCTCTCTCTCTCTAATTTATGTCACGTTATCATTTTAGCTAGTGTGTCACCTTGTTAAATGCGAATAAAACTCTCGCTAGGATTGACCTAACAGCATTGTATGGCCAATTGTCTTATCTTTCTTCGTGGGTTGTCCTATCTATTCTCTACAACAATAATAGTAATTAGGTGAATTCACCACCGTATGAAATTCAAAATGACTGACACTATGAGATTGGATGGTTCAATATATTGACCCACATATTATACGGCTTTGATGAACATATTAGTAGCGAAAGAGATCCACATGAGACATGGAACAATAACACACGGAAGAAGAAAAAGATCAGCACCTTATTTGACCAATGGTACGGCTTGATGACATCTATGCCTCATGAGAATAGGGCATGCAGTTTTCCATATTTACCGAGAAGGCTTGACAACATGTAAACTAATTTCACCTACAAGTTTAAAATTAAATGATATACTACTATCCAAGATTATGATAACCTTCCTGAACGAAGATAAGTTGAAAAAACTATCATACCTGGAGCTTATAGTCCTTTATTAAAATATGGTACTGAATTCTTCCTAACGTAAAAAAACAATTCGAGAAGAAGGCATTTGAAAGTGCATATATAGGCTCTCTAGTGGGTTTTGATAATTGAATGACAAATCAATTAAAGGACTAATGAGTTTGATGAGCTTTAGATAAGTTTCATTGCAAATGATCATATCAAACTCATGACATATCTTGAATGAAGAAAAAGAAAGCAAATTGGTAAATCAAAATGAAGCGAAGTAAATGGATATGGTTTAGTTTCAATGATAGCTTAAATGAGAAGAGATTGATAATCCATTAGTTTTGATCAAGATTAATATATGTGAAGACGTGTGATCAAAGTCTTAGCTGATCAAAAAAAGTTTATATGGAAGCTTGCTTGGTCACAACATCAACATGAAGATATGTTAAGTGAAGTGCCAGGCCAAAATGGAGAGGGTATAAGGAATTGTAAATTAGCAACCACCTCCTTTTCTTCTCCAACTTCTTCACCTTTGGTCCCAAGTGCTAACCACAGTATGTCTCATATTTGTGCACGTGTATTAGCATATTTTCAAAGCAAATTCAAGGATGTTAAGTTAGCACACTAGGTCCTAATGCAAATGCATGTATGAATCCACCTAGTGGCACTTGATAACCGCTTTAACCGAGATTATCCCCTCTTGATAGTACGACTATCTATCCTAAATCCACTCACACCCACTTGGTGTCTTGAGTAGCAAAACAAAATGGCCCTCTCAATTATACATTTGCCTTGAGCCTATTTTGTTTTTCTCTTTCTTCTTTTCCAAGCTTAGAGTACTTGATCTTCACTTAGGCCATCATCATCACCATGACCATCGTCTAGCTCCACCACTTGATGTGTACCAACCTAGCTCATATTTATCATTTAATGACAAAGGTTAGTATACTAGGTTTCATCAATTAACCAAAACCAAACTAGGGCTTTCACGTGTCTATAAGCTTTTTTGGTGTGGGTGTGTGGGTTTAGTACTCGGGTTGGTCCTTGTACGGACTCTTGTACTTTTATTTTTTCGTAATGAAATGACACACAGCTGTCCTGCGTCATTTGAGAGAAAAAAGAATAACTCGCATGTAGCGACGATATGGAGTCTGATTCATATATGTATTGAGTTATGTTGCAACGTACGAGAACATTTGCTAGTATACACATAAAGACTTGTATGGGTGAAAAGTCCTAAATGACTAGAGGGGGTGAATAGCCTATAAAAATTTTCTACAAAGACACTAGAGCAAAGGGTTAGTAACTTAAATGGCAAATTACAATTTTGCTCTAGCTCTACAAAGATTGCAAGCCACCTATACCACAATTCTAGTTCTTTATGATCGCTAGATACAAACAATGACTATGTCACTATTCTTACTCTAGTTGCGCCAGCTAACAACTAACAAGATGCTAAACAAGCTACTCAACTTAACTAGCAAGAGAGCTACTCTACTCAAACTACAACAAGGATGAAACAAGGTAATACAAGGGAGGTGAGTAGAGTGATTATACCAAACGTGGCAAGAGATAATCAATCACAATATGAACACCAAGAGATGACACCAAGATTTATCCCAAGGTTCACTTGCTTACCGGCAAGCTACGTTCCCGTTGTGTCAACCGTTCACTTGGTGGTTCATGAGCTAATTGGCACCACGCCAAGCCCACACTTGGGCACCACAAGAACCTATCCAAAGTGAGGGTAACTCAATGACATGAGTAATCCACTAGAGTACCTTTTTGCTCTCCACTAGGGAAAGGTCAAGAACCCCTCACAATCACCATGATCAGAGCCGAAAACAAGCATCTTCCTTCGCTCGACGATCCTCGCTGCACCAAGCCGTCTAAGTGGCGGCAACCACCAAGAGTAACAAGTGAATCCCGTAGTAAAACACAATCACCAAGTGCCTCTAGATGCAATTACTCAAAGCAATGCACTTGGATGCTCTCCAATCTCACCAAATGATGAAACAATCAAGCAAGATGAGTTAGAGAGTGGCTAGGCTCACTAGGGTGTATTCTTAATAGAAATGGCCAAGAGAGTGAGCCCAAGATGGCCAAAACCACTTAAATAGGCGCCCCCTCGAAATAGAGCCGTTGCTCTGTTGAAGGGGTACCGAACCCTGTGACAGGACCTAGGAACCAAACTCACATAGTGAGGGTCCGGTCGCTGGATTAGCGCCACGTGCCCCTCGATTCAATGATGATCATCGATCTCTAATAGTCAAATTCAAACGCGTCAGTGCCTCCACTCAGTAGCCTTTGGACCGGACCCAGACCCCCAGAGTCCAGACCCTCAGTGCGCGTAGGTTCGACGGGATCCAGAGGGCTCCTCAAGCGCTCCAGATCGACCGAACCCAGTCCGTCCCTCATAGCCTTACGCCTACGTGCTCAACGCCCACTGACGACTGGACCCACCAGTTAGATCGACCGGACCCACCGAGCACCAGAGTCCGGTCGCGACGAAATTCACCCCGAGAGGGTAAAATGCGACCGGACCCAGTCTAGTGCTTCACGACCAGACCCAGATCTAGGGTCCGGTTCACCTCATGCGCTCAGCGCTCGCCTCTGCATCGATGTCACCCCTCAACTGAACCTAACGAATAGGGTCCGGCCTCACCCGCGACCAAGGTCCGACGCTCCAGCAGCTCCCGCAACCTAGGGTTTGAGTCCAGACCGAACTCGCCCCCTCAGGGTTCGGTCCCTGTTTTCACCTCCAAAGCTTCTCTAACTTCACCACCCTTGCTTCCAACTGCTAACCACCAAGTGTATCACCAATGTGCACATGTGTTAGCATTTTCTCAAAGCATTTTCAAGGGTGTAAGTGCAATCAAGCCCTAATTGTGGGTTTTGGTGATAATGACCATACAATTAGAGAACTAATGAGATTTATCGAGATGACAAGCAGGTAGTTCACAAAGGAGGATGTTATACATAATGGAGGAGCCCCCAATTACAAAAGATGACGGCATCAAGCTCAAAGGAGGTTTATTTCATTTTGTATTTTGAATTTGAGTATAGGAAAAATCGTACTATAAAGGGGGACACAATGCTTAAGTCAACATGTGCAACGAAGTGCTCAATCCTACACTAAAGCATCCTCAAAGTTCATCCAAGATAGCCAGCTCAACTCTCTTTCACCCTTTGTTGTCTGGCTTGGTGCGGCAGTGCCACACCTGAAGCGCGGCTATGCCACAGAGCGACACTACCGTAGATAGGCCGTGGCACTGCTGCAACTTATCTGACCATTGGGGCCGGGGGAGGTATTTATACCTCTCCCTCACCCTCACAACGGTCTTCTTCTTCGCCCAGTCTTTCAAACCAACACAGCTTTGCTCAGTGCTCACTCTCTCTCTCTCTCTCTCTTCTCTGTTGGTACCCTAAAGCTCTCAAGCTTTCTCTTGTGATTTCTCCATCAATCCTTGAGAGAAAAAGGCCCCAAACTCGATTAGAGAGCAGATACACTGTTTCTCTAACTCTAAAGAGCACTTGGTTCATGTTTTGGCCGGCGGTTGTGTTTGTTACTCTTAAAGCTTGGCTCCTAGCCGGCTAGAGCGTCACCCGTGGAGCTTGCCAACTTGTGTGGCAGCCTTAGGAGGTTTGTAACCATCTCTTGAAGCCAATAAACTCACCCCTCATCTCAAGAGTTAAGTCTCTTGACTTGAGAACGAGGAAGGGTTGCAAAGCCCTAAGACTTAGTGGCTAACCTCAACAATGTGGATTTAGGCAAGCCTTGGTGGCGAGCTGAACTACGGGATAAATCATCGTGTCATCTTGTGCTTGATTTACATTCTTCTCATTCATATTGTTGTTGAGGTGATTTCTAGGGTTTGTGGTCGATCTACTTGTTTGTGCTTCTCCTACCACTTCTAACTGTCGATCTGTGATCTATACACCTACAGGAAGCTCAGTAATTTCTCTAATCTAAGTTTCAATTCATAGTTTTTGAACTGTGGTTCGAAGTTGTCTGAAGGTGCGGCAGTGCCGCTGTTCTAGACCGATAGTGCCGCAGAGCGGCATAGCCGCAAGTCGAATTTGATATCTGTTCAAGTTTTATTTTAACAGGCCTATTCACCCCCCTCTAGGCTAACCAAAGATTCTACAAAGGGTGTTAGCACTCACTAGAATCTAAATGCATATGCAATGAATTAGAACATCTAGAGGCACTTTGATAACCGCATTTCACGACGAGTTTCACCCCTCTTAATAGTACGACTATTTGTCCTAAACACACTCATACCCTCTATGGTGTCTTGAGTGCCAAAAAAAACCCTATTTGATACCTTTGTCTTGATCAACACTTGGTTTTTGTTTTTCTCTTTCTTCTTTTCCAAGTTTGAGCACTTGATCATCACTTGGTTTTTGTTTTTCTCTTTCTTCTTTTCCAAGTTTGAGTACTTGATCATCTCTTTTGGTCACCACAATCTCCATGACTATCATCTAACTCCATCACTTGGTGTGTACAACCATATCTCAATCACAACACTTAATGATAAGGGTTAGTACACTAGGTTTCATCAATTATCCAAAACCAAACTAGGGCTTCAAAGGGATACGTCCTAACCCATTTTTTTTCGAGCCCAATAATAGTCATGATCACAAGCCTGCTTCTCTAGGCTAGACTTAGCATGCATGCAACCACGGTAGGTGAACGAAGGCATGTTTGTTCTTTTCGACCAGTGTCGGGGACCAATACTAGGGTACCCGAAGAGGAGGAGCTAATAACCATCAACACTGATTCATCCGAGTAGTCAAGAGCACGACAATAGCTCCAACCGACCCCTAGGTGCGCAAGATCCGCCTCGCTCGGCCTCTGGGGGTGGGCTCCGCCTCGCCCGACACTGAGGTCGTGGGCTCCACCTCTGAGGGCGGGCTCCACCTCGCCCGACACCAAGGCCGCGGGCTCCACCTAGCCCGGCCACTAGAGGCGGGCTCTGCCTCGCTCGACCTCTAGGGGTGGGCTCTGCCTCGCCCGACACTGAGGCTGTGGGCTCTGCCTTGCCCGACCTCTGAGGGCTAGCTCCGCCTCGCCCGGCCTCTAGGGGGGGCTCCACCTCACCTGACCTCTAAGGGCTGGCTCCACCTCGCCCGGCCTCTGAGGATAGGCTCTGCCTTGCCTGACCCTTGGGTTTGCGCTCTAACTTGGCCGACCTCTGAGGGTGAGCTCCGCCTCACCCAACACTGAGGCCATGGGCTCCGCCTTGCCCGACCTCTGAGGGCTGGCTCCGCCTCGCCTGACCTTTGAGGACAGGCTTCACCTCGCCCAACCTCTAAGGGCTGGCTCCGCCTCGCCCGAGACCAAGGCCGTGGGCTCCGCCTCACCCGACCTCTAAGGGCTGGCTCCGTCTCGCTCAGCCTCTGAGGGTGGGCTCTGCCTCGCTCGACCTCTAGGGGGGACTCCGCCTCGACTAACAAAGACCCATACCATCGCCAACCACTCTAGGTCCAAACGAATGGGCCTAAGTCAAAGCTCTAACACCAGGGAGGTGACCGGCATGCCCCGATATAACCCATGGTTGTGATGGGCCATACCTAGAGATTCACATCAGGAATAGCGTCGGGCGTATTGGTACAGTTCTACCTAACCCTCATACAGCACTAACAAGTGCGATAGTTCACCACGATGTCCGCCAGGACAGAGTGGAACGCCACGACTGGGAGACGACGCCTGCGCATGGCGCCAATGATGGATAGGGCCATGATGTGGAGCTATCCCTATTGACGTCTACATGGTCAGTGGGACCCACCTGAAGGAAAAGAAGGACCCATCGATCCTTGAGGACTTCTTCTCCTTCTCATCCTCCTCTTTTTCCTCCACTGTAACCCGTGCTTTCCCTTGGCCTATAAAAGGAAAACAGGGCATCCCATAAAGGGCATCACAACACATCGCATCGATTCGGACTGGAACCCATCGAACCCTAAACCGATCAGAACACACAAGCACACAGTCGAGAAGCGACCGAGCTCTCAGCACCCATTCGCTCCTCTTACTAGAGACTTGGGACATGTCCCTCTCGCGACCGTTTGTAACCCCTACCATGAACTTTCAGTGCTAGTAACACGAGCAGCAGCAATGAACTAGATGTAGGGACATTCTACCCGAATCAGTATAAACCTCATGAACTCTTAGCACACCATCCAAGCCAGACGCGCAATATTAGAAATTTACTAGTTAGTGGCAACTCGAAACACCGAAAGTTGGCATGGTAGGTAGGGGCCTTTTGCGTGTCTTGACATCCACATCAGGCCTCGGATGGCTAGTCACAACCTTAGTTGGGTCCCGAGCGCGCATGTGTGCTTCGGGGACCTAGACTTCATCATCACGACGGAGGAAGAGTTGGCAATGGCTCCCGCCGTCGTCTGACCTCTCCACTCTACCGGCCTCGACATGATCACCAAGGCACTTGAGGAGCTATAGCTGCACACACCGGAGGCCCACGCCCCCAAAAGCGACTAGCTCCTCAACTTTGACTACGGGAGGTTAGAGCGCCAGCTCGGTGCCTTTCTAGGACCCCAACTGTCCTGGGAGGACCTATGCCACCTCACCTTCTCATTCGCCAACATCATGGTGTAGCTTACCAGAGGGGAGCCGCTCTCTCCCTAATACCCCATCCGGAGCGGCCCGACAGCGCTCCCGTTCGGTCACTACAACGCCGCAGAGACCGTTGGCCACCTTGTGGTGCAACGGGCGCCTCCTTTCCCCACGAATGATGAGTTCATAGGGATGACCGAATATGTCGCGGAATCTTTCCACGACCTCCTCGTAGAAGAAACGGAGTCGCCCTCCACCTCTGACTCTAGCAGGGGGAGCCAACACCGCTCTCATGAATGTTTTATGGCAGGTACCCCCAAGGGACACATCGAAAGCATCCATGAGGAGGAGGCTACCCTGACAAATGACCTCAACGATGAGGTTGAGGGGGATATAGGGGCTCCACCCTGCTTGTGGATGGAGCAGCTGAAGGCCCGGCACCAAGAGCTTGAGAAAGCACGACTCCAGCTCGAGTAGGAATGCGCGGAGCTCGATCGAGAGATCGAGCGCCACGGACACGGTGGGCGCGCATGCGCCATGGCCCGTGATGTGAACCGGAGGATCATAGAGGATGATGAAGCCCTCCCACACTTCGCCCAGGCAAGCCAAAACATCGTTGCTGCAGTGGCCTTGCTCCGTGGGCTTCTGGGGCCCGCAACGCCCGAGGATCGTCGGGCCCATCACGAGATTCGCACGCTACTCGAGCGTGCGGCGGCGCAGCAAGCCGAAAGCTTGTTGTCCCAATGAGGCGAGGTCAATGCCAGCCAGCGCACGCCCTCGGAGTGACCTGACAAAGACGCATTAGTCCACCAAGCACCGCAAGGCGGCAGGCTGCGCACTACGGTCCTAATGCTTGAGCGTCTCGGCTGCAACCGTGATGCGCGTGACACCCTCGACGCCCTCAGGCGTACCCATGGAGATGCGGGGGAGGGGGCTAGCAATGGCTACAACCCTCGTCGTGCCGGATGCTACGACCGCAGCGAGGACCAAAGCCTAAGACCCGACCTGCCGAGACCTCAGGCCTTCGACCAACACATCCTCAATGCTGCCTTCCCGCCACGGTACCGACCACCAACCAACATCCTGAAATACTCTAGAGAAACAAACCCCGGACTATGGCTCGAGGATTATCGGCTTGCTTGCCAAGCCAGTGGAGCGGATAATGATGACTTCATTATCTGCAACCTTCCATTATTCCTGGCCGATTTGGCACGAACATGGTTGGAACACCTTTCGCCCAACATAATCCAAAGTTAGACAGACCTAAAAGAGATCTTTGTGAGGAACTTTCAGGGCATGTACAAGCGTCCTGAGAACCCATGGGATCTCAAAAACTACCGACAGAAGGCTGGAGGAACCCTCCGTGGATACATCCGGTGCTTCTCCCGGTAGTGCAATGAGCTGCCTAACGTCACTGACGTCGACATTATAGGAGCTTTCCTGTATGGGACCACCTATGAGTCCTGAGTTCATAAGCTAGGATGTAAGGGCCCGTGAACCACCAAGGAGCTCCTCGACATCACCACCAGCCATGCCTCGGGCGAGGAGGCGGTCGGAGCGATCTTCGACCGCCTCAAAGGTAAGATGAAGCTGGATGAGGACGCCGGCGAAGGCACCTCCAACCGTCCCATCAAGAAGAAGAACAAGCAGTGGCATGAGGGCTCGCTCGTGGCCACCACCGACCATAAGGGGGGATGGAAGCCCATGGAGGGCCATGCTCGAACCATTCCTTCCCTGTCAAGCATCTATACAAGGACTGTGGCCTCATGAAGCGGTTCTTGTCCGAAGGCTTCAACAAGGGAGGGCATGGGAAGGACCCCGAGCCAATCGTAGATGACGCCGAGGGGAGGGATGGCGGCCTATGACTCCAAGCATCGTCAGAAGCTTGCATGCCACGAGGTGTATATGATCGAACCAGCTACGCCTGTCTTCCTACGGTGGTCGGAGTCTGCCATAACCTTTGATCGGACCGACCACCCGGAGAGCGTCCCACAACCAGGGAGATACCCGCTCATGGTCAACCTGATCATCGGCATGAAGCCGTTCACCAAGGTACTGATGGATGGAGGCAGCGACCTCAACATCTTGTATGCCGAAACGCTTGACGCCATGGGCATCAACTGATCGCGCATCCATCCGACCGACCGGAGTGCCTTTCCACGGCATCGTGCCTGGAAAGTAGGCCACGCCACTTGGGTAGATCAATCTGCCCGTCACCTTTGTTGATCCATCCAATTATAGGACGGAGACCCTCACCTTCGAGGTGGTCGGGTTCCATGGAACCTACCATGCCATCCTAGGCCGTCCATGCAACGCGAAGTTTATGGCGATCCCCAAATACACCTATCTAAAGCTGATGATGCTAGGACCATGCGAGGTCATCACCATCGACACCTCCTTCCAGCGCACCTATGAATGCGAGGTCGAGTGCTGCGATCACGCCGCGGTAATCGTCACCTCCAAAGAGCTTGCGGCCATCGGGAAGGAGGTCGCCGAGGAAGCACCTGACCCCAAGTGGTCGGCTGGGCCTTTTGAGCCAGTGGAGGGCGCCAAGGAGATCCTCATAGACCCTAACGGCTCCAAAGGCAAAGCGGTGCGTATTGGCACCACTCTTTCCTCCGAATAGGAAAGCGCGCTCGTTGGCCAATAGAGACATCTTTGCGTGGAAACCCTCGGATATGCCGGGCATTCCGAGAGAAGTCACCGAGCATGCCTTAAAGATCAGGCCAGGCTCCAAGCTGGTGAAATAGCACCTGCGTCGCTTCGACAAGGGAAAACGCAGGGCCATCGGTGAGGAGATAGCGAAGCTATTGGCGGTAGGGTTCATCAGGGAAGTATACCACCCAGAGTGGTTAGCCAATCCCATCCTTGTATGAAAGAAGAGCGGGAAATAAAGAATATGTGTTGACTACATGGGTCTCAACAAAGCGTGTCCAAAGGATCTATTTCCTTTGCCACACATAGACCAAGTAGTCGACTCTACCTCAGGGTGCGAAATCCTTTGCTTCCTTGATGTGTACTCCAGGTACCATCAAATCACGATGAAAGAGTCCGACCAGCTCGCGACATCTTTTATCACCCCGTTTGAATCGTTCTGCTATGTCACAATGTCGTTCGGTCTGAAGAACACAGGGGCTACGTACCAGCGTTGTATGCTCAAGTGTTTCAGAGACCTCATCAGGCGAACCGTTTAGGCCTATGTGGATGACATCATGGTCAAGTCCAAATGGGCTGAGTAGGTCATAGCCGACCTTGAGTGTAACACCTCGGTGTTAAGCGTGCATTACCATTTCATCCCATGAGCATAATCATTATCACCTCATGCATAAGCATCATTCATGCATTTCATTTCGAAAGAAATGAAGTATCATTTCATGTGGTGCTTAAGTTGATTGAAATTCATTTATGGTTCAAACAATGTGAAATGTCATGCTCATGCTTTGATGCCATGATTCTTGTTTTAATCACTAGGATAGCTTAAAAATATTTAGGATACAATTCGGAGCAAAGTTCATATTTAAATTTTTATCAAATTTTGCTTTTAAAAATAATTCTCCAAAATTAGGGTTTTGAGTTAATATTTATTTTATTTTGTAATTCAAAATCTATTTGGAATTTGACTTTGGTCATAAAAGCAAAGCTATAGATCTTGAAAAATGGAACAACTTTTATTTTTACACCAACTTTTGAAACTGCTTTGAAATAGTTCAAAATTTCATTTTGAATGAAAAAGGATTTGAAAAGAATTTGAAAAAGAACATTTTTCAGTAAATGGGCCGCGCGCCTCGCCTTCAGCCCACCTACGCAAGCCGGCCCAGCCTGCTCCGCGCAGCGCTCCTGCTCCCGCGCGCCGCGCCCGTCGCCGCGCACTCACCCGGCCGCGACAGAGAGCGCATGCCGCGTGGCCGCCATGCGCCGGCGAGCACGCCGCGCGGTAGCCTCGGCCTGCCCCACGCCCTCCTATCGCGCCTTCATCTGCCCGACCGCGCTGTGCTCCTCCTCACTCCTCTACTTCGCTCTCTCACCTCCGCCAGCGCCAGCAGTAGCCGCAGCACTCGTCTCCGCCGCGCGCCATCGCTGGAGTTGGCTGTTCTGGCCGTTCCAGTGCGCCGGAGCCATCTCCATCTCGCCTGCAGCATCGCCTCCACCTTTCGCAACTGGTGCTCGAGTCTGTTCACCGTGGTAAGTCTTCTCTGGCCGATAATTCCTCGCCGGAGTAAGCTCTTCCTCGCCGGAGCTTGGCTCTGTGCGGATAGCCCCTCTCCGCTACACCTCTCTCCTTCCTTTCGAGCGCATGAACACCGCCTTGCCGTCACGAAACTCTTGCGCGCCTCCCCGCGCCCTGCCGTGGCCGGAGTCGGCGTACCGCCGACGAGCCGTGCCTCCACTCTGCCATGCATGGCGCCGAGCTCCATTCCGAGCTCCTCCCATGCCTTCTCTTGGTGCACCGCGTCCGTCTCGTCGCGGGTGAGATGCTGGTGGTGGCCGCGCCACCGGCTAGCTCACCGTCGGCGAGAGCTGGCCGGTCAGCTCCGCCCCTGTCTCGCTCTAACCGACAGGTAGGGGCCATTGACCATGGGGGCCCGCTCGTCAGCGCCCTGACTCGGGTCTGGGTGCACTGCACCGGGTGCACCCAACGTTTTCATCGGCTGGTTTTTTTTAAAAAGATTTAGGAAATGATTTTTCATATTTCAGTTAAATGCTTTGGAAATTTATAACTTGCTCAAAATGGCTCTAAATTTATTGAAACAAATTTTGCTAGGTTCCCTGTTACCAGATCTACATGATAAAAATATTGCATGTCATGTTTGAGATACTTTAATGTAGAGCTTTATTTCATTCTTGATATTTCTAATATCTTGTAGAATGTTTAGTAAATCCTATATGTATCAGAAAAATATGATTCCAAGTTTGTTACTCTTCTTGTGTAATGTACTTCCTAGGAAAAATATATGCCATGCATGTCCTGTAGAAAAATTATGAGGTGTAGTTCAAGTGCCTTTAATGGCTGATTTTTGTTATTTTTGCTAAAAAGCAAAATTTGTATAAAACATGCATGTGATAATTTTTGTGTAGTGATTAATTACTGTGTAGAACATAGGAAAAATATTACATCTGTTGTTTGACACTTTTCACAGTGCAAAGTATTTTCATGATCATAATTATGCCATAGCTTGTCATTTTTGTGTAGGCTAATCCACTTATCCAAATGCCATAAAAAATTAATGATAGACTACTTAGGGTAGTTCTATGCTATGGTAATTTTCTAAGATTTTTCTATGCTATAAAAATAGATATTGCTATTCAAACTTATTATTAATTAGGGTTTAATCAAATGTTGCTTTATGCATGATTAAGAAATTAGTGAAGCTTTGGTGTATCTTTGAAGCATTTAATGAGATGTGCTGACGTAGCATATTAATAGTAGAAGAGAATGCAGTAGATAACATGTGCTTGTAGTACATGTTCTTGGATGATGTTGACTACCTTGCATGCAAGCACCTTCATTGTGTCCATTTCATCCGATGCACCTTTTGCATAAGCACTTACGCACCTTCATCATTCAGGATCGCAAACCAAGAGCCCGGTCATCATACCTGAGGAGCCCGAGGAGCAGCTCGAGGTGCAGCCGCAGGAAGTGACCGAAGCAGACGAGGAGGACGTTGAGGAACTTCCGGAGTGCCCCGATCACCGCCCGAGCATTTTTCTCCCCGGTTTGCAATTATTAATTAAATGCTTTACTTTAATTGATGCATTACGTTCATGAGTTGTTTGCAACCATTGCTGCATTATACCTTGTCTACCTTTGTTATACTATATCCTTGTTACCCTGGTATCCACAGTCGAGTCAATGCTTAGCTGGCTTAGATCGGTAGAAGTCGGGTGATTTCCTATCACCTGTGAGCTATAGGTGGTTACCTGGATCTGCTTGGATAACTATGTAGTCATGGTATATTAAGTGTTAATTGAAGTTGAGACCGGACGGAGACTTATAGAGTTTTGGACTATAGTGCTTTCCGTCTGTGTCGATTAAGGACTGACCGTTGTTGGGCCTCGAGTCATGTTGAACGCATGCCTTACATTTAGCTGGCCGAATAAAGTACCTTTCGACCGCGAAGCTGGGAGATTATTCGGGCCGAGTAGATTGCCCGCAGCGCACTGTACCGGAGCAGGTGTGGTAGGACACGGGGGCACGATGATAAGACCGAAAGGCAGTCGGTCGTCCCTCGGGCACATGTGGTTCCTGGCAAACTCGAGATTTTCCTAGATAGTTGACTTGGTGACCGATACCTCACTTTAGCGGGTGAGTGAGGTTTGTGTAAGGAATAAATCACCAGCTGGTTAGGAATCGATTCGAATCGCCATCGCTCCTGGATAGTGAGCACTTGACTTGAGTGACTTCATCGTAGTAATGTTGATGGAACACTTGGACAGTTATAATGAATATGACATTATGGAAGTTGTTAATGATCATTGGTTATCATTATTTACTTAATCACATGCTTGCTCTAGTATAGGTGCAAATGTAGTCGACAGGTTAATAATAAGTAACTTGACAATAATGCTTTCGGAAATGTTCTTGAAATACTAAAAATGCCTCTTTTTGCAAATGAGTCAGCTACCCTACTATAAAGCCCTTCATAATCCTTGGTGACACTTTATTTTCGGTTATGTCGGATAAGTCTAGCTGAGTACCTTCTTGTACTCAGGGTTTTATTCCCACTTGTTGTAGATGGGCAGATGTATTATGGCTATTGTATCAACTGCCTTTATCCTACGATGGGTGATGCTTAGGACCATGGGCATGGTCATTCCTTACGTCTCGTCTAATGCTTTTGTTGGAGATGATGATCAGCTGGCACTGTATTTGAACTCCGTGTGAGTGTGTGTGGTTTTGAACAAATGGCTTCTGCTACTTCTATTTGAACTCGTTTTGTAATAACTATGTTTAAACTCTGATGTACCGGTGATGCAAACTTTTATGTAATATGTGATGGTGACCGCTAAACTTATTATGATCTTGGCGGGTATGTGAGTTGGTTTAAAATCCTTCATGATTTCACGGACTACCGGGTTATACGGGCTTAAGTTTGCTAAATCGTCTGCTCTGGCGGATGATTTTCTTACTTAATTTCGTATAATTGGTCGGTTCTGTTACATTGAGCAGACCCTTCACAAAACTTCGAGCAAATGGCATTAAGCTCAACCTCGAGAAGTGCATTTTCAAGGTCTCGAGGGGTATGCTGCTTGGTTTCATCGTCTCCGAGCGTGGCAACAAAGCCAACTCGGAGAAGATCTTAGCCATCACGAGGATGGGCCTAATTTAGAACATGAAGGGGGTATAACGAGTTACAGGGTGCCTCACCGTGCTCATCCACTTCATCTCATGCCTCAGCGAATGAGATCTCACCCTCTATCAGCTTCTGAAGAAGGCCAATCGTTTTGAATGGACTCCCGAGGCCTAGGAGGCGCTTGACACAGTCAAACAGCTACTAACATAGGCTTCTATCCTAGTTCCTCCGACCGATGGAGAACCGCTTACTACTTACATTCTGCCACCACGCAAGTGGTCGCCGCATACGGTGGTGGAGAGAGAGAAGAAGAGGACACACCTCAAAGTACAAAGTGCCCCATGTACTTCATTAGCGAGGTCCCGCCCAATTCTGTGGACCCACTACCTCAAATCTAGAAG